>CM019753.1:179801-479801 GCA_009761765.1 Phenacoccus solenopsis | reverse complement strand
GTTATTTCAAAATGCGTATATTTTTTCATTTTCGGCTTTAAATTCTGAGTAATAGTCAATCAATAAACACGTAAAAAATTCAATATTTAATTATCAATGAATAAATAAATAAATAAAATGTTGCACTACAACCTAGTAAATAAAATGTTCGCTACACAGTTTTATTTATAAGGTTGTAGTGCAACATTTTATTTATTTATTCATTCATTGATAATTAAATATCAAATTTTTACGCGTTTTTTGATTTACTATTTTTCAGAATTTAAAGCCGAAAATGATAAAATTATGAAAAGAATTGGTAATTTAATGGAAAGAATTCAAACAGTGGAAGAGCAGAGAGTAATAATACGTCACGTGAAAAATATGGAGTCATCTTTGAATGCTGCTGTTTTTCAGCGTCATGCAAATTACCAATTCACGTCGTCGAAAACAAAGCAAAAAAAGAAATTAACAAAGCAAATACGATACTAAAAAAAAAAAAAAAAAAAAACGAGATTATCGTAATGGACAATTTTTTTTTTGAAAAAAGTCTAAAAAAATGTAACAATAAACGTGTAAAGAAGTGACGTACTCATCACGTGTTAAATGGACGTGTTTTTTTTCAATGCAACCGCTGCTTGACCCACGTCACGAAAAAAATCTAGACAGTCATCATTTTTTAAGATAGCTTATTCATTCAAAAGTTCATCGTATTGCTTTAACAAAGCAGACTGCCAACTGCGTGCAGAAAATGTCGCTAATTTTTGATAATAGGGAAGGATAGTTTGACGTCAAAGGACACGTGATTTCGCTGATATGTTGTTTATTTATTCTTTAATTTCAGGTCGAAACAATCAAGGCCGAGCGTGATGCTATTGAATTAGAATTAAAATCGGCTACCGTTGATATGAAGTCCACTTTCTTGCTAGCGCTGGCTCACGACGGCGCCATAAACGAAGCAGATTTATCGAATGAAAGTTTAAACCAAACGTATTCTGCATTGCAACAACAAGTTAAAGAAAGTATTAGTAAACAAGAATCCCTTTTGGCCAACATTCAAGTGAGCATTTAAAAGTTTTGGGACAAGACGTTTCCCAGTCTATTTCTCACAGTGTTGAAACGTATCTTCTCTTTCCTCTAGTAGCAGATGTTTGCACTAAAAATTGACTAATAACTGTTGAAGAAAGAGTAGAAAAGTCGAACTATGCCGTTCGTTGCAACCGATCGCTCGCTAAATATAATAGGATTATTGTAAATTCAATAAATATGCGTTCGTCTATTACTCGATCCAGTTGTCATGGCAAAATTGTTCCCTTGATTCAGAAAAAGTATTTATGTTAGTTTGAAAAATAAGTTTCTTGTAAGTCACAATTTTACAAACGAACGGAATATGTTATTCGTGGAAAGATATTAACAATATCTATCACTGATTTGAGAGAAGATACGTCGATATTATGAGCGTATTAGTTTTGTAAATCGTTGTTTCATTTGCTAGGCTCAGAATATGGAATTTTGTAAAGAGAAGAATAATTGTTTGGCTTCTATGCATCGTGAAAATTTTTTGAAAGAATTAGCCGCTGCCTACGACGCTTACATTGAATTGAAAAAGAACCTAAACGAGGGTATAAATTTTTACAAAAATTTAACTCAGGTAGTACTGAAAATTTTCATTTATTCAAATATCCATATTTTAACTTACTCTTATTTAATCATAAAATAAAAACTTTTTATCGCAAACGTTTTCGCATGCACCGCCTTCTTTAGTGCGAATAATTTCACTAAAGTGTGCTGCGCTACATGCCGAAAGGCTAGCGCCAAGATTAACAAATTTTCGGTGATTAATTAAAAGCACGTATGTGAATTCGTATTATATATATCATATATATAAAGCTGTAAGGTAAAAAGTCGAAAGTAATTCTGGAAAAAGTCGAAAAAAACTCCCGAACTATTTCTATTGCACCTAGAAAGCTAATTTTTTTTAATACAGTAATTGCATTTTTTTACAGACCATTTTAAAGAGGATGAAATTCTTGACATTTCGTTCGCTTATACTTATATTGCAGGACTTGAACTTTTTGAGATATTATGGTTTAAAGTTTCGTCACACTTGCTTTTTGTTTTATAGTGCAATACCTCGAAAACTACACATCCTAGATACCTATGATAAGCGAGAGAAATGTCAAGAATTTATTCATCTATAAGATGGCATACTTCGTTAATAATGATAATTTCAAAATCACGCGAAAATGAAGAAAAATTTGCAGAAAAAAGCCGCTCAATTGGGGGGCGTAGGAAGGATGTGTGTTTGTGTTGAACGTGGGTGTGCAAGTGTGTGCGTTGAGCGTTGACGAGGTGAAGCGTTTCAACTGCACCAAAAATCATTGTTGCCGCCGTCTGCCATAAATCATAATTTCTTAGCTGATTGCAAATTTTTTCGACTTGTTTTTTTTTTTTATTTATACTCTAGGACTCAAACTTTTTGAGATGTTGTATTGTGGTTCAAAGTTTCGAAACACGTGCTTTTTTTTACAATGAAATATCTCGAAAACCACATTACTCGAATATCTTTTTAGCTGAGTGTTTAGCTTGAAAACGATAGCTACCGTCTATTGCGCAGGGGTTGGGCCGCCAAGCGGCCAGGGGGCGAAGCCCCCTCGTTTTGATATACTGTTAATAGAAATTCTCAGTTAAAGAATTTCAAACTTTTGTATCGAAGTTGTATCCAAATTGTATCAATTTCATACTCTTTTGATGAAAATTCAGAGTGCTTAAAAATTTTCATTCTTTTGTATCCGAATTCTATCATTTTTTTTTTGAACTTCTGGCGTAGGCTGAAATTTTGAATTTTTGTATCCGAATTGTTTCCATTTTGTATACTTTTAATTAAAATTCAGAGAGCTTAAAATTTTCAAATTTCTGTATCCAAGTTGTATTAATGTCCTATTAATTTAAATGGAAATTCAGAGAGCTTAAAATTTTCAAACTTCTATATTCAAGTTGTATTAATTTCATATACATTTTCTGGCACAGTAGTATCAATTCAGAGAGTTCAATTTTTGTATCCAAGTTATATCAATTTTTATGTGTATATATTTTTTTTTGTCTCCTAATAATTCAGTTCTGGCGCAGTTCTGTCAATTTATATGAAAATTCATAGAGCTTAAAAATGTTCATACTTTTGTATCCAAATTGTTTCAATTTCTAAATTTTTCAAAATTAGTTTTCCGAAGTTCCATCATGAAAATTCATATGTCATCGATTCAGAATTTTCAAACATTTGTATGCAAGTTGTATCTAATTCATATCAATTTCTATATTATAGCTTCAAGCGCACAACAAAAAAATAAGAATGAAAACGATGTAACTTACCATGAAATATCATGAAGTGTAATAAAAATAAATCAATCGTCATTTTAATTTCCCATTTTTTTCCCGCAGCGGAAACACATTTTTCATAAGATTTTATATAGTTCATCAAGAAAGAAATGTTGATCTATTCTTAAATTATAATCCTCTCAGACAAGTGAATTTCATTGAAGAGAAAGAATAACAGAAAAATTGATAGTAGCTTCATTTTAATATTGAACATTACGAAATATCTTTCCAAAAAAATTGCGCGAATATAATCTAAGAACTACATTTTTTCTCTCAATTCAACTACATTTTTTTTTTCTCAGTTCAACTACCAAATCCACAAAAATGGATAGTAGCTTCATTTTGATATGGAACATTACAAAATATTTTCCAAAAATGGTGCGTAATATAATCTTATAATTACTTTTTTTCTCAATTCAATTACATTTTTCTTCTCAGTTCAATTACTAAATCTATATACTGAGTTATGATACAATCGTCTTCTTCTTCATCATAGGAACCTAAATATTATAGCGAATGTTCAAGCATTCAGCATTGGAATTTATGACATTTTAAAAACGCTCGAGTTCTCTGGTGCATCGTTGAAACGTATGAGAGAAGGCTCTGCTAATACCTTTTATCTTATCAAATACAATGCAGAATGAACCTGACAACGTCAGAACATTAAAAGATTCCTTACATTTGGATCTCAGTAGCTCAGTCGCTTTGTACTGACTCGAATTCTCTAATAACTTGAAATCAGAGATCACACTATCTTTTTTGCTAAATATCAAGTCTTTGAAAGATGAGAGATCCTCATCAAGTTTTTCTTGTTCTGCTCTCATTTCGTTGATGTCGTCAGTGAAAAACCAGACTATTATGTATTTTAAAAAAACTTTCGACGAAAAAATACATTTATTTATGAACACAATACCATTAAATTCGTATAAAGCGTTTTCGGCTAACAGCCATCTTCAGTGCAATGATACGTACTAACAGTGGCGCTGAAAGCAATTTCAGGCCCTGGTGGAAATTATTACAGGGGCCCTTAATACACTACTTTTCGGTAGAAGGGGTTTTAGAGTAATATTTTTTTTTTTAATTGAAAAATCATCATGTTTATAATTATGTATATTATAAGAAAAAATGAAAAATGAATCATAATTTTTAATTCAAAAGCAAGTAACATAAAGTGGTACTCTTAATTCTTAAGTATAAAAAATAATTAAAAATGCACTTTTTCGTGCCTTTTTAAAAGCAAAGTTTTCAATAATTTTTTCAAAATTTATTAAGCAACTGTTACAGGAATGGTACAAAACATACGAATAGCAATGCATACATTTGGAAACAGCATATTCAGTTTGTGCTCAGTAATTACATTTAGCAGTTCAATAGGTGATAAAACATCTTTTCCAAATTCGGCGTCATGTATCTTTTTCAAATGTGCAATTTCGTCAAATATGTTTTTCGTATTTAAATCCTTTTTATATTTTTTCCCAAGACTATAAAATTCCACTTTTCCCACTAAATTTGAATATTAGTCACAAAATAAATCTCAAATTATAATTGGCAAATGTGTATAGAATTTAAAAAATCAGAATTCCACATGAATAAAAAAACATGTTCTGTTAGTCTATATGAAAAATTAACAACATTGAGGGAGATGACTTTAATTATGTACTTATAATAGGTAAGTATTAGAACTGCTACAGCTAATTTTGTAACGCGTTGAAACTTGCATATACCATATATATTGCATAAGAAGAGTGACGACCAACAACCACGCTATGCGCGCGCGCACACGTAATTCGCATTCAGCGTGTGTTGAAGAATGAACAGAAAAATTTGAAACGCAGGTATTGTTTTATTTTTAATGATTTTTTGAAGGGCCCGTGTATAAAGATTATTTAGCCCGTGTACATCTTTCTTAAAGTTCATACTATTTGTTTTATTTATGTAAAGTGATTCTAAAATAAGTCGTTTTTTTAAATTGGTTTCTCTACTTAAAATAGACACATTTTCAAAATCCATATTATAATTTTCTTTTTTCACATGATTTGCTAATGCCATTTCGCCTTTCTCATTTTTTTATATCATTTTGGTGTTGACATACTCTTTTATTCAAATATTGTTTAGGTTCACCCACATAGTTAAGATTACAGTCTTTACATTTTATATTATAAATAATATTACTTTGGTCCAAAATTGGTGTTTTGTCTTTTTGTTTAATGAAAAAATTTTTGGCTAAAGTCTTATACGATTATATATTTAAATACGAAGAAACAACTAAATATCACCTAAAATATACGGTTTGCCGAAAGTACATAAGCTTGATGTTCCTTTGCGACCAATAACATCCTTTGTTGGCTCACTTACCAGCGCATTAACCTTCACTTACATCGTTAATATGTATCATTGCACTGAAGATGGCTGTTAGCCGAAAACGCGTTATGCGAATTTAATGGTGTCGTGTTATAAATAAATGTATTTTTTCGCCGAAAGTTTTTTAAAATAAAATACATTAAAAACACAAAAGTTAAATTTCGTTATGCGACGTGTGTTATCAAACCTTTTCGAAGCGCAAAATGCTGCTTCGAATCGGTGCGCGTGAAGCTGCTCCAAATGAGAGGAAATAATCAAATCGAAAGTGCAAAGTTGAAAAGTTTTTATTGAATTCAATTCTTTTACAACAATGACAGTGTTAATGAAAATATATATTTTGAAATTAAAAACTTAATCTTAGAACAAAGTAATTTTAACAAGACAAATATCCAATCGAAGCGCTTTAAGCCGCCTCGATCTTGACGCGCAAAAGCTGTGACGATTCTGAAATAAAAGTTGAGAAAAGCTTGTGATTATTTGTAGCGCTCACGCAGCCACAATTGTAGTCTCAGTAGTCGAGTAGACCACCGAGAACGCAAAAATAAGTGAACCGGTAAGGTTCTAATAAGCTGAAAGAAAGAAATAATGTATTGTGATTTGAAGCGCTCACGCAGCCTCAATTAAATGTCTCAGTAGTCGGAATGGCGACTGAGATCTCAAAAATTATTATTACTCGTATTTCGTTAATTAACGGAAACAAGTAGTGACCAAGAGATAGGCGATGAGTCGTACGTTGGCCGTATCTTATGTACTAGTTCGCATCACACTTTATCAGTGAGAAGCGCAAACGTACGATTCCGCTCGAACACTGCAACGTCGCAACGTTAAGGTGCGTAATTTAATGATTTGGTGCGTTGCACCTGTTACAGTCATTAAAACAGACTATTATGGTTTGCCATTTTTCGATGCGGGTCAAATTTCTAAAAGTTGAGCCGGTATCTTTCTCATTGAAGACTACTTCACCCTCCTTTCTTTTCTCTCTTTCCACATTTAAAGTCAAAATCGCGCCTTTCAGAAAGCTGACGAACGAACTGAAAATACGATGAAATTCATTCCTCACAAATACTGCCTCAAACTGTTCCAGCTGTTGTCTGAAGGCATTGCAGTAAATTATTGAATCAAGTGTTTCCTGGAAATCAAAATAAAATAAAATTATAAAATGAAATAAAATGTTGTACGAATATTGTATTTGAATCAAAAAAATTTCAACCCATGATATGGAAAATTTTGAAACCATTCTCAACATAATAGACTAGAAATGACGAATGAGTACAAAACTTCTTGAGCAAAAGTAATTTACCAGTTTGTTGGGAAGATCTCGATTGTCATCACGGATCGCTAGATACTTCGCTTGATTTTCACGCTTAGCGTACGTTTTCTCATACTCTCATACAAAGCGGTCTTAATCGAAGAATTACATTCAAAAAGGTTGAGCTAAATTAATTTACCTTATTAGCTTCAGACGTTTCGGCTTTGCTCTTAAAATAATCACGCTGATACATTGCTTCCAATTTTGCTTCTATCTGGGAATGTAGCGCGGCTTTCCTTCGTCTTTGTAGGTCCAGTTAAACATCATCAAAATCTTTCGTTTTACTGTCGATTTCCTTAAAATTTAATATCACGTATTATTAAAGGTAAGATATAATACCTACGCTTCGACATAAATTTTACACTGCTTCTATATACCTCCTTTTTGTAACTTATCGTCCCACGATTGTTGTGGTGGCGGCGTTAAACTTCGTTTTTTGGTTCCTGTTTCCAGACAATAGACAACAATCAATGTAATAAATAACGCACAATATGGATAAAAGAACTTACCTTGTGAGTTAGGCGTTTTGGATAATAATTGATAACTTGAAACTCTAAATTATTTGAAAACGAAAATCACGGGAAAGAGCTTTTGAGGCTCGTTATTGGGATCTTTAATATTAATTGGGCCGAAATAATCAAGGCCAACTCTTAAAAATGGTGCGGATTGAAAAACCCGTACTTTAGATAAAGAAGGCATAGGAGGTAGTGCGAAACTTCCTCCTGTCCAAATGCGACATACTCGACAATGATATACCACTGACTTGACGAGAGATAGAGCTCTTTCTAACCAATACTGTTCACGTATAGAGGCTGAAATATGGCTTGCTCCCACATGGTGATTTTTAATATGTACTTTATTAATATAAAGTTTGGTAAGTCTGCTTTTATGACTTAAAAGTATTGGTTGTAGCATGGTCCATGGTAACTTTGCATTACTTAAGCGGCCCTCACAGCGTATTGAATTTCTTTCATGTAATTTAAGGTCTAAAGAGGATTTTGGTTTAATACCAAGTTTTAATTGTGAAATTTCTGTTTTAAGGTATTTTAATTGTAATTGACGAGCTAATAAAATTTCGTCTTCAACTTTTAAATTTGCTGATAATTATCGCAATCGATCAGGATATTTTAAACAGATTAAAATAAATTTCCAAACCATTTCAAATATGTTTGTATATGAACTCCATCTACTGAGTTTTTGGTAATTTTCTAAAGTCAGTTAATAAGGGTATTTTCCTTCCTGAAATTAATAATGCAGGGGTTGTGTACGGTTGCGTTGTTTCAGGGGCTGAAGGCCATAGGTTTTTCTACATTAACCAATATGGATCTTTTCACCATAATTCAGAATTAATCAAATGAGAGGCTTTTAATCCTCTAATGGCTATATCAGCCAGATTAGTTTCTGTAGGTACATATTTAATATCAACATTAGGTACCCTTTTTATTCTTTGAATTTGGTTTGTAACAAATTTAGGTAGGACAGATGATGAACAGGCATCAGTCCATAAGTATGTAGCTTCTAGCGTCATATTTAATTCCTTGCGTAAATAGGTAATTATTACTGAACCTATCGTTACTCCCAGTAGCTCTAGTCTTGGAATGGTTATGTTTTCATTGAGTTTTAGTTTTATTCTCATTTAAAAGTGAATGACCGACTTTGGAATAAACTAATCCTGCTGCAGTTTCTTTCACACTATGAAAGTGACAAACTAAATAAGCGGCACAAGCATAAGCTTTCTTTGATGCATCGCAAAAAACATAGAGCTCAAAATTCTCAGGTAAAAATTGCCATAAGGTGCGAGGAATTTCTAAAGTAGGTAATGAGCGAACTTCCATTGATAATTTTTTTATACGGCGAGCATCTAAATAGGTAGTGAGCTTTTCGTCCCAGGAAAATTTATCTTTCCAGCACAACCGAAGTAAAAGTTTCAATTCTAAAGTAGCTGGGGCAAAAAGGCCTAAGGGTTCGTAGATTAACGCATAAAGGATAAAATTTTTCTTTTGGTTCCAGGACTATCAATCAATTAGGTCGGAATTGAGTTTTATAGATAAAGTATCATTAACTCGGTTCCATAACATGCCCAAAACTTTAATTTTTTTCAGTTGACGAATCAATCAAGGATTCAGGTAATTGTTCGAGAAAATTTTGGTTATTAGAACACCAATCTCGAAGATTGAAGTCAAATGAACTCAGACGAGAAACCAATGATTTGAAGAAATTAATAGCGTCATTAATTTTGGGAACACTAGTTGAGAAATTATCGACGTAAAATGATCGGCTTCCTTTCAGATGCCATTCGTCACAAGAATTTGGTTTGGTTAAAATTTCTTGAAGAGTCATATTCAATAAGAATGGGGATGCAACAACTACAAAAAGCACACGCGCAAAGCGGTAAATTATAGAGTTGTTTGAAGCATCTGAGGGCTTATTAAGGTCATTAACCTATGAGAAACGTACGACATTTCGATCACATTCTTGTAGAGCTATCATTAAGAAAGTCATTTCTATATTAACTGAAACAGCAATTGGATAAATTCGAAAATTGATTAATAAGCTAACTAAGCTTTTAATTAAATTGGGTCCAGGATACATAGGTGAATTAAGAATAACCTCGTTATTTGTTTTAGCTGAAGCGTCATAGACTAATCGAGGTAAAGGTTTATTACTCGTAAAAACTGGTCGAAAGGGTAAATAACTTTTTGGATAAGGGGAGGCTCGAGGTGCGAGTTCAATAATTCCATCCTCGAGTTGTGATTTTAAAACTGAATCAATTTGATTTACAGTTTCAGATGAGCTATTTTCCAATAATGATTAAGTCTAGCTCAAGTTAATTTAAAATGATTTGGAACTGATGGATGATCAGTTTTCTAAGGCCGACCAACCGTACACCGCCCATTTTCAGTATAAAAGGTTTCCCTAAGCCTTTGCAGTATCATTTCTTCAGAATGCTCATTATTGGACTCTTTGGTTCAGAGCTTCCAAAGATCATAGAAACTGCAAATCGTCAAGCTTGAATGATTTATTTGTTATAGAATTTTCCTGCAAGGTAGCAAGTAATGTTACATTACTTAAATTATTTAAGTCTTCAGATTGGATAGTACTCGAAGGTATCCAACCAAAAAAAGATTTAAATATATAAATTCCCACAACCAATGCTCGTGACTGAGTAATATCGTTTAATATGTGGTAATAATCAATACCACTTAATATTTCCGAAGGTTTATTTGTAATTTTATTAAAAATGTCCACGTCAGCGTAATCACTACGCTTAGGTAGAATTTCCCCTACAAGTGGAGCTGCCGGAGATGTAAAGAATGCAGCGGAAATGCAATTCGTGGTTAAGAGATGGAGAGTGCGTTTACACCCTTGTAAATTATAGATCGGTACATCGACCTCAAAAGATTGTAATAAAAGGGTATCAGTTGTTCCAAAACAACAAACATCTAAATTAATTTTACTCCCTAAATAGAGTTTTAATTCATTTACTACATTAATTAAAATATAGGAGAATTTTGACCCTAGGTCAAGCATTCCCTTGATTAATTGCTGTTCGTAGGAGCCGTGGACATAAAGATTAAAAGTTTGAAAAAATGTACCTGTGATTGGTTTATTTGACCGTTTCCACTTGATATAATTAGGGGGCTCGACATTAACCTATGTAGAGGTGCCTCGATTCATATATTTGATGCAAAGCGCTAAAGTGTGGTTGTCTTTTTTATAAATGGTACAACCTACTTTTTGCTTAAAACATGTAGTTGTTGGGTAGCTAGTTTTCCCGCAATTCATACATGCTTTTAAATCCTAGAGGCGTATCTTACGCGCTACTGCAGTTGGATAGGTACGGCAATCTTGGCTAGGGTGACGTTTTTGACAGAAGATACAAAATACATTATCCCCCTGCTATGCGACCCCCTACGCTTATTTGTAGGAGTAACCAGTCCTGGAGCAGCAAGAAGAAGAGTGGCTGGCCGCATCCTCCTGCATTTTAATCAAGTCACCTAAGATTGATAACATATTTTTCAAGGTGCAATCACTCTCTTCTGAATATTTAAACGTCATTGTTTGATAAACAAAGAATCGTAGTGAGAAATTGAATTTTTCTAAAATGAGGTCTTTATATGCCTCTTCATCTTCTACACGTTTTAGCATATTGAGATTATTGATGCAAGTGGTAATTGCATCATAATTTGCCCTTTGTTCTCCTGCAGTATTAGCGCTACCGAATTCCTGTAGAACATCAACATATGCTTTATGCTAGCTTATTGGCATTACCATAACGCTCCTAAAGCTTATTAAGGGCGACATTATGATTAACAGCTTTTTGCTAAAGCCTTCAATCAGTTTTTTGGCCTCACCTGCTGTATATGAGAGTAAGTTGGAGAATCTTTGTCCATCATTAAGTTTACTGTTGAGGTGGACATCAGATTCAAATCGTTCCCATCAGGCTAACCAGTCAAGGATATCTCCTGAGAAGGATTTAAATTTGAGTGCTGGTAATCTAGAAGTACCGGCCAACAATAGACTATCATCACCATCAACTTCAACGAGTGAGTTAGTAGAAGAGGTAAGGAAGGATTGAAGCGCACATATTATCATGGAGCACGCCGCTGATATGCGGTCTAACGTTTCCTTCATTACTTTATTCTCTTCATCATTAAGAAGTATCATCTCCAGATGATTTCTCAACTGCTTAATCTGTTGGAGAACTTCTTCAGCCGCCTGCCTTTAATCACTCATTTCAAATTTTAATTGTTTCAAATAGCGTGCTTATATTGGACAGGGCAATTGCATGGTTGCCACCATCTGTATCTTATCAAATATAAACATAAATTAATTTTCGAGTAAAAAAAGAACGGGACTATTTGCGGCCAAATTTCAATGTAAAGTACGACCAATAACGCTTTACATCTAGTCAGGTCCGGCTTAAAAAAGAAGCGTTATATACCATCGTGGCTGTGGTATGTGCATTTTAATGGTCGTCGCAGCGCTAAATAGAGGCATCCTTCAAAGGTGAAACCTCTTAGATTTAGATTCCCGACATAATCAGGCTAATGCCTAGAACTTTATACTAGTTGTGTAGGCAATGTTTGAGTAACATTTCACTTTCAGTGCCCACGAAAAGCATCACTACTCAAACGCTGTACCATTATTTTATGTCAAGCAACATTCACATTACACAAAATAGAATGAAGCGTGAGCGTGTTATTTGTCCATTTTTTTTTTTTTTTTTTTTTTCTCAATTAGTAAATAAGGGAATGGTACGGATGTATAAGCATCAAAAGGAAAATCCAACAACGTTGTGTATTTTTAGTCAAAATATCACAATGAAGTCGTATTCTGTTTTCGGCCAGAACTTGCCTTATTGACCATGTGCGTTACATGGCTGTAAATTTTTTTTTTTTAGAGAGAGAGAAAAATCTATGTTCTTTGCTGACGCATCCGCTCTATAACTATAATCTCAAGAGCTCGGACATCACTGTGGAAATCTCCGGGTGACTCCCAGAGATTTCTACAGTGATGTCAGTAAGTAAGCTTCAAATACTGATATTACTTTGGAAATCTCCAGATTAACTAATACTGACATTACTGGGGAAATCTCCGGTTTTTTTTGTAGATGAAGAGAATTTGGTGCTTAGGGGTATTAAAATCAATTAGACACAAAGTAGAAGTCTTCAATACAATTATTTTTCCATTATAAAATTCTTTCTGATGTTGATTTTTTGAGAAAATCCTGTATCCTTTAAATTTAAACTGAGAAATCGAAATGCATTAATCAAAACCTTTATTTTTTTTAACTGAAATTGACGGTAGCACCAAAGTAAAACATAAAAGTTTTCTAGCCTTGATTTGCACGTCGCGTCGTATTCTCAGTTTCCGTTTGTTACCAGTCGTCGTTTGGGAGTACATTCCGTGCAAAAGTTCACAGTGTGTTCTTTCCTACAGATGTATCTGTTACATCTCTGACATTTCATCGTCGTCCGACGATTTTTCCTTCAATCACAGAATGAGCAACGTCCATCTGGCATTTCAGATTGCTCTATATGTGGATCTTGAGCGCACGGAGGAAATATCTCTTCAATTTTTTCTTTAATATTCACTGGCGTTTGTTTTGGTATTGTCTGTATTCTTACATGGTCATATACGAGTTCTCTTGCTAACATTTTCAAAAATTCCCTTCGACTAATAGTAGTTCCGAGGTTCTCAGCGTGGTCTTTATATAAGATATATGCGTTAATTGCGACTATATCCAACACAGTAAACCATACCGCTATTGGCCATCTATATGTTGTTCTCAACATTGCGTAGGTCTCCTTCAGTTTATTCACGGTGTCGACTCCTATTTTGTGGTGATTATCATAATCGACAATGGCAGGCGAATGCTTTCCCTCAGGGTCTACTTCTTCTGTTTTGTGGTTGTCCGTTGTTGAAATCGCTACCACTGCTTTTCTTCGGTTGCTGGTGTAGGAGATTATGGTCATCTCTTCTCTGAATCCAAAAATAGACGAATAAAGCTGACGATCGCGTTGTTCTAAAAATCTTTGGGCTGCGTTCCCACATATGGCTCGAGCTCGATCTATAGTGTATAAAACGTTCTACTGTCAACTAAGGCATAAAACTTGGCATGTATACTCGAAAAAGGCACCGCCCAATAAAAGAAACTATCATTTCGTCCAGTGTGCACGAATCTCCCAGAGAATAATTCGTTCAACAATTCGAACGAAATGAATCGAAAAACTCGCTAATTTGACAAAATTTGTCCATAGATCTTCTAACATTCCAGGTGTCCGCATCATCGAAACGCAACTGTTATTGCAGGAACCGCATACGACATTTGGACATGGCGCATTTAATGAAGTCCAAAAAGTAATGCATCAGTATCTCATGATATAAAAAGAAATCACTGTGTCGATTTTGGCTTGTTTCGAGTTTTTCAAAACAACCATCAATTACTGGATCACGAGAATTTTAAATGATATAATAATGAAATCAATTGTTGTAGAATAACATGACTTGATTCCGTAATTTTTCCATCACCATAGTGGTAATTTAATGATTGATATAATTGAAAGGTTAAATATCGTAGCTTAGAAAGTGCCACTTTTATAAAAACTTCGATTTTCTCAAAATCAAAATAAATGGAAAAGATTCATAAGTTGATTTTAGTATTTTAATTTAGAAATCTTAAGATTTTATGAAATAAGTGAATGAAAAAAATATTTTTTGTTATCTGATGTGTAAGGGTAAGAATGTGAGGATGGGTTATTAAAGGTATCTTAAGTACTTAGTATTCTATTCAAGGGTTACGTAAAATAAAATTGGGCTAGTAGTCTTAAATAGAAACTCGTAACTTGTATACCTATAAGCTTTGAGCTAAGTTTTTAAAGTAGCATGCGTAAAATGAACATAACAACATGAAGTAGATTCGTTGGTGGAAGTGTTTGGGTATTTTCATTTCAAAATGTTTAAAATTAAGCTTTCGCTCCCGAGGGTTAGAAAACCGCGCTCTGCTACCAAATGTCGAAAAGGGAGGATTTAAATCGAAATAGTTTCGATTAAATAAATCGAGAGCGAGAAAGTGGAAGCGATTTTGTTTCCACCCTTTCCAACAGGCTCGCTATTGAAGGAATAGCGAGCCAAAGTAAGACTGTATATTAAATGATTTGAAAGAATAAAGAAAAATACTGAAGCAAAGGTAAACTAATTTATTTATGAAAAGCAATTGAAGCAAATCTTTAAGAATAAGGTGATAATAGTGATAAGTGATTTACTAATTTAAAAAACAAATCATTTTTTATTTTCTTCGCTCAACCACCCCCCCCCCCCCAATGAATCGCACTGAATTATTAGCATAATTAATAGTAATTATAACATAATGAAATCGCCTTTTAAAGGACTCACCATATTATTTTCCAAAGCCTGTTCTTCACACATGACAAAATACACAAGTTATCTCCTTAGAACTTCGCTGGTACAAAATGGTACAATGGCAAACAATATGACGCTTAGCATATTGTCATAAGAAACGAAGTATTACAGGTTTAAAAACGAGCTGGTTTGTCGCGTGAACAGTTGGGTCTCTTAAGTGCACTTTATTACTCAAGTTAAACTAAAAGTCGATTATCGACCTAAATCGATTCTTAGATGAAGGGTTCGAGAATCAACGGTCGACAGCAACGTACTAGGTAGAAAAATAATATTTCAAATTTGTAAGACGTTATCTTACAAAAATAATTTCTTGTTTATTCCTATGAAGCGCTACATTCGGAATGAATTTTTTATTTGCTTAATGTGATGCGAGAACCCCTACAGTATTAAGTCTTTTTTTTTTTTTTTTTTGTTACAAATTCTTCTACATTATATAATAAATATTATATATTTGTATTTTCATAGCTATGAAGTTCCTGAAAAAAAAACTTTCATATTTCTTATTCAATTCAGTGAAATTTATCACACAACCAGTACTCTTTTTATTTTGATGACTTTCGTTTATAGATTGACTGAAAGATTGTTGAATAAAATTAGACCAATTTTTATCTTTCACACTACTCTTAGGTTGACTTCGATTTTGATTACATGTATTGAAATTTCTAGTCATTTCATTACTTATCTCTCCATTATTGTAAGGTATTTCATATTCTTTTAAATATTTTAGAATAGTCTACAGTGGTTTCTTCTATTTGCTTTACCATTCTATTCATATTTTCTTTTTGTGTCTCTCTCTCATGTTTTTCATATATCCTCTCTTTTTTCTTACTTTTTCCAACAGTCGTATCAGTTTTGTGAGAATTTTAAACAAGTTGACTTATTATTCTGTCAACATCCGTGTATCCTATATTCAATTCAACCCTCAAAACTATGTTCCATTTAATACCTAAAAAATGTTTATGTTTAGAATTTGTGCTGTGCGTATTTCGCAGCATGTAAAAAAATAAAAAAAAGAGATTGAAGAAGTATTTATAAGATTATACTCGTATTATAAACAAATAGATAGAGGTAAGCCAAAGAAAAAAAATTTCTCCTCTATATATACGTATATATATTTTTAAGATTCTTTTTATTTATGTGAAGTCGTGGTCAGCCATGCATGTCGATCTTCCTATGAATGGTAATAAATGAGGATAATTAGTCCAGTACAAAAAAAAAACAAAAAAACACAGAAAATACAAAAGTTTGCAAATATCTAACTATTTCCAAAGTAACAAAAAAACAAAAAAACGAAAAAGATAACAGAGGAAAATGGGAAAGAGAGTTAGACGTGTATACAACATAATCACCCCAACACCCGATACCTGTCCAACGTCGACGTATTGATATCAATACCAATTGAAACGGGTACGTCGTCGGCTTTGGGAACGATTACCTGCATAACCTCGCCTATTTGTCATATGGCCAGAATCAGGACTATATATGATCATAGGATCAGAGTCTTTATCATCACTAAAATATTTTTCGAAATCAATTGCCTTATGAATAAACATCGACACCACCTCTACTCCCGGATGACGTAATCTAGCCTGGTGCTCTCTCTCTTTCTCTCGCTCCTCTTCCCTTAAAATATACTCATCCTTTCGAAACATAGCTGGCCACGACTTCGAATAAATCAATTTGGTGGGGACATCTTCATTCTATCAGGCAGAACGACCGTGGTCGTTTTGCGAGTCAAGTTCGAAACGCAACCAAATTGCAATGGAAACGAACGAAAGTGCGCGTACGTACGAGCAAACGGCCGACTCTACTTATATTTTGTGAACAGGATTTACTCTATAGCGTTTATGAAATTTTTACCGAAACTATTGGTCGTAATTGATATATTTATAGCTTATTTTAAAGACCTCGCCAAGAGCTCCAAAATAAGCCATAGGTAATTACTGTACGATAAAAACTCGCCGAGTTATTAACATCTGAAATAAGCGATTATGACAAATTTTTGAAGTTAAGTAAACTCATTTTCTCGACAACTAATAGAGATGAAAACGTGAAATTTTGTATGCTTCATCTGCATGATGTAAATGAGTGCGTGTGAGGTTTTCGTCCAAATTGGCCCCCTTTCACTCCTCCTCCCCCTCAAATGGGCCTTAAAAATTTTTTAAATGGAACGAAAACTATGAAAGGAACTTCTACAGCAAGCTTTCAATAAGTGTACCAAATTTCAGTTCATTTGGTTCATTACACTCTTCTGTAGCCTTGAGCAAAGTTTGGAAAATTTTAGAATATGTACAAGAGGGGAAAACGAAATAGGGGAAGAGCATAAGGCACGAAAAGGGAAATTAAAATAGGGGAAATTCATAGACGTTGTTTCAATGGATCGGGCTTCTCTGATTCAAGTAGGTAAAAAAAGATGAAATTAAATAGGGAACCCTTTTGTTGTTTGCGGTATAAATATAATGCAGTCATGCATGACCGACTCGAATAACAGGCCGAACAAGTGAACTATTGGCAACATCGTAATAAACACAAAGGTGGTGGGCCCATGTGCGTATGTTTACATTTGTATTAATTGTGTTTCCATAAGAAAGAGTCTCTCATGGATGCACGTGGGCCTACCATACATCAGCTGATATCGGTGTTGCCAACTTGTGTTGTTCGGCCTGTTATTCGAGTCGGTCATGAGTCATGGCTCATCAACCAAAATATTGACAAAAACACTATAGCAGAATGCATAAAAACCATAAAATTATGCATATCAGAAAACATTTTTCAATTTAACGAAAACTACTACAAACAAATAGGAGGCACCGCTATGGGTAACCCATTATCCCCATTCTTGGCCAACATTTTTTTGAGCACCTTTGAAGCCAAACTACAAAAAGAAATGAGAGATTTCCCCCAAGGCCTGGTTCAGATACGTTGATGACATCCTGTGTATCATCCGAAAATATTGCAATATCAATAAGTTTTTGGACATCCTGAACAACATCTATCCATCTATAAAATTCACCCACGAACTCGAGCAACAAAATAAGATTCCCTTTTTAGACATCATGATCATCAGGCACCCCACCCACTCACACTAACAATTACATCTCCTCGGACTCTTTCTAACCCTGGAACCAAAAACTCGCGACCCTCAACAGTATGATACACAGGTGCATTAATTTCCGCCTAATCAAAAGCATCATGGCTATTGCTTCTAACCTCGGCTATAACAAGTCCATACAAAAACTCTTCAAAAAACATATCAACATAAAACAAATTCAAGATGCCACAACGAAAAGAATAAAAATCACATTCTACCCCTCAATAACTAACAAACTAAAATCAGTCTTCGGGAAATGCAAAAGATAAAGATAAACCTGAAGACTGCAGTGGTATCTACAAAATGAATTGCAAAAACTGCCTAGAACTTTACATCGGACAAACAAAAATAATTATAAAAACAAGGTTCAAGGAACATCTTTATTACGCCAAGAAGAAGATCAGTGCCGCACTTGGTAATAGGCTAACTAGACTATAGCCTAGGGCGGTAAATTTTAGGTGCGGCAGATTTTGACATATACTCAAAATGAAATCATTTAAAATCAAAACAAATTCAACAATCCTACAATCCTTCATTAAAATAAAATAAAAAATCACTATTATGCAGTGAGAAAAGAATACAAACACTTACCCTCCAAATAGAATAAATTGTTGTTAATGTTTAGGTATAACATGCACAAATTGTTGACCGCTAAATATCATGTATTTAAATTTTCAAAAACAAATTACTGGTCACCAAAAAAAGCTGAAATAATTTTTTTTTGGAAGTATGTTTCTTGGAGGGGGGGGCAAACAAAAGTTAGCCTATGGACGGCAAAAACTTGAATACGGCACTGAAGAAGACTCAAAACAAATCAGCACTTTCTTATCACCTGATAGTCACAAACCATATTATATATACTCTGACAACTTCAACCTCTTACAAAAAGTAGAAAAACCCTCCTAATTAAATATTAAAGAAGCAATGGCCATGAAGAAACATAAAAACAATTTACTAAACACTGACCTAAGTCTCCTTGATAACATCTTAATTTTAATCATAAAATAAATCCCTGTTTCCATTCCACCACTACACCCTCTCTTCACCACACCATCAATTAACCTCACCATCTTCCCAACCACACGCTTTTAATCTGGTTTTCAGTTTACCATGACTTGTATCAGTGGCAAAATAAGCCTGAAGAAAGACACTTGGTACCTTAAAGCTTTAGCTATTAAAGCAATTTGAGAAGTAGAGATTTTTCTTTTCTTTTTTATTAGTCAGTTCCAAGACTACTACGCCTACTGTTCAGCCATCTGCCCCATATTCTGACGAATTTTTGATACAAAGGGAAAAACTGTGATCTCACGCTTCATCGAATCAGCTCACGTTGAAATAAATTAGAAATCTGATTATTCATAAAGCTCAACCATTCCCTCCTGCTATCATGCACAAACCAAAACATCTCAAATCATGCCTCCTCACGCCACCTAACGCCTAATCACCCCCAAAAAATATTCAGCTCTAAAGCATCACTATCCTTACCCTTCCACCAACTTTGAACTCGATTCATCAAGTTTTACTCAAACTATTGTGGAAGAACGGAAAAACCTCAACGAATGCCCCCTCACGCGAAAGTCACGTCCGATCACGTCCAAAAACTAATCAGTTTCAGAGTGCCACTACCCCCACCCTTCTTCCAACTTTCAACTCGATTCTTCAACTTTTACTGAAGTAATCGCGCAAGAATCAGAAAACCTTGATACACGCCTCTTCAGGCTAGCTCACGTCCAATCATGTCCAAAAACTAATCAGCTCGAGAACTCAACTACCCCAACCCTTTCTCCGAATTTTATTTCGATTCCATCACTCCTACTCAAGTTATCGCGCGAGAACGCGAAGAAAAAAAAAAAGAAACAAACTAAGAAACTGAGTGAACACAATAGCGGAATTTACTTTAAAAGTTAGGTCCGCTAAAAATGCATATTTTATGGAATTAATGGTTTTTATTCAAAAGTGAAAAGAGTTGATATGAACAGAGCGAGCGAAGCGAGTGAGTAATATGGAAATTGAAGGATGCGAGCGAGCGATCAACGGGGGTCTGGGAGCTGAGCCCCCAGCTGAGTACATAGTACTATATGAAACCACAAGGTTTGATTTTTTTTTATGAATATTCTCCTTCGCAACTACTGGTCCAATTTTGACGAAATTTTGGGTTCCATTTCGAGTTACGTGTAGAAGGTTTTTAATTATATACTGAACCCCAAAGCCCAGAATGGGGGAGGAGGGTCAAAATTTTGAATAAGGTTATTCTAAATTTCAAAATTCCATAAATCGATTTTCTTATGTTCTTACCATTTTTCATTTTTGGGGCACCCTTTCTGTCCAAAGGGCCTCTTCCGTTAAGTAGGTGAAATCGGCCCTTCACACAAATTTGGTGAAAAGTAGTTCCAAATGTTACTTGGGACCTAAAAACATTCCACACAAATTTTTTACCTCAAACCCCACCCCTTCCAGAATTATCGCACTTTATTTGTTAAAAATTCAATTCGCGATATTTCCAGAAAGAACGAGCGAAAATTTTTGGAATTTTCACAGATTATACGTAGTACATGTATGTTTGTGTGATAATTTTTTGAAATTTTTTTTTGAAGTTTTTTCCTCATTTTCTTGGGTGAGAAGGGGTCGAAAATTTCAAAAAAATTTTTTTGGGGGGTGCCATTGCTGATTTTTTTTTCATAACTTCGTCATACCCTTAGGGGCAACATATAATTTTTTCAGAGTCTCTTTAGGGGGTGCAATATGCTGAAAAAAATGAAGTTTGAGTGAAAACGTGTATTTTTGAACTACCGCCCGCAACGATACCACTTACAGCCCATTTTTTTGATTCCACTGTTACCTTATCTCATTTTGTCATTTCAAGAAGGCCATTTGCTATAAAATAAGTGTTTTCTTCAAATTGCGTTTTTAAGCGTGATGCAAGTCTCCTGGCGGTCTAAAACTATTCCCAATCGTTTTTTTGTAACCAGAAGCACCCAAAGCCACCATTAGTTCAAAAGCGAGTTTTCTACTCTTAACCTCATTTTCTTATTCCACATCACATATGCAATGAAAATCATCTTTCTCCATTTTTATGAATACACATTATATGTAAGTATAAAAAATATGGAGATGATTACTTGTACTCCCTTATTTTGGGCCCATTTTCGTGCTTATCGAGAAACACCAGCATTTATTTTTATAGGGAATACAGTGTAGAATGATTTTGTTTCCATTATTGATTTTTCCTCTCCGCATCATCATAATTGTCGTACAATTGAAAAACAAAACTTTCAAAAATGGTTATTTTTACCCTCCCCCACTCACCGTTTTGGGCGTAATCTTATAGGAAACTAAACAAAGAAAATTTTTTTACTGACTTAATTAACCCCTCCCCCACTCCTTTCAGAGCTATTAGCAAAAACCACTTTTTTCAGAGGTTATTGCCCCTCACACATTTAGCAGGAAGGGTACGGGATGCAACTTTTAGTATATTACTTGGAAAGGCATTCTTCGTATGTATTGTAAAAATCGGGTTTCCAGTATTTTTTTCCAGATCCGAACCTAAAATGACTTGGCTATAAGTGTTTTTGTTGCGGGTGGTAGTTGAAAAATAAACGTTTTCATTCAAATTTCAATTTTTCTCAGCATCTTGCACCTCCTAAAGAGACTTTGAAAAAATTATATGTTGCCCTTAAGAGTATGACGAAGTTATGAAAAAAAATTCAGCGATGAAACTTCCCCCAAAAACAAAATTTTTTGAAATGTTCAACCCCTCTTCCATACCCAAAAAATGATGAAAAATTTTCAAAAAAAAATTCAAAAAATTATCGTACAAACATACATGTACTACGTATGATCTGTGAAAATTTCAAAAATTTCACCTTGTTCTTTCTGGAAATATCGCGAATTGAATTTTTAACATAATTATGTATAAAGTGCAATGATTCTGGAATGGGTGGGTGTAGGAGGTTAAAAATTTGTGTGGAATGTTTTTAGGTCCCAAGTAACATTTGGAACTACTTTTGACCAAATTTGCGTCAAGAGCCGATTTCACCTACTTAATAGGGGAGGCCCTTTCACTCAAAAGTTGCATCGTAAAATTAAAAATCGTTAAATTTTCTTTTTTTTTCAAAAATAAGCAGTGCATTCTTTGCGCTGTAATTACCCAAGTATTCGTGAAGATTTTCAATGGCTTTCTACCTATACCTAATTTGGGGGAGCAGGTGAAGAAAAACCAAAATTTCTGTGTTGTATTAATTTTTGTCTTTTCTTTTCAGCATTTGGTTACCTTTCAGAACAAAGTAACCGATTTTTGTTTCGCTAGAAAAACGGAAAAAGAAGAACTAATGAGAACGCTTACGCAGGATGCCAGCCGAGTTACATCTACTGCTGGTAGTGCTGGTAATTACATATACCTACCTTTTTTAGCTGAGTGAATAAAACAGGCCATTACTCCAATCTCATTTGAGAAGGATTTGTTGGAGAGGCGGAACATTATATCTTCACGTTTCACACAGTTTGCCGTATTTTTACCCACTACAGAGAGTATAATAGGTATAAATGAAAACAGCGATGAGAAGCGAAACTTTGATTTCATTATTTATCATATTCAAATCTAAAACGAAGGCTGAACTTGAATGGTATGCTTCAGATTCTTTTTTGGATCACTTTTAAATCGTTTCAGTAATTCAAATATCTTTTTCGAAAGCGTTTCATTCGTTTTGTTTTCACTCAAATTCTTATCGCATTTGTTTCACTTTTTTCTTCTGTTGAACTACGGAGTTCTGTATTAATCAGCTAATTCCGAAATCATGGATACAGTAAACGTTATGTCGTGTCACGCAAATTGCGAGGCAACGACCACGATTTCAGCTCATCGTTTTCATCCATACGTTTTTATAAGAGCTTATTTTTATTTTCTCCTTGCTAATTGAATCTATTGTAGTTTCATTTTTCTCTGCATTACATTTTGCTTATATTATGTTGATCATTTGTTCTTTCGCTCTGTTCTCGTCTTTCACAAATGGTTAAATTATTGCGTTCATGTGATTTTTCATGTGTGTAGCATGATGTGAATTTTTTTTTGTAATATATGAACATAAAAATCTTAAAACTGGGAAAAGATACGAAAATGTTAAAAAAAAAACCAAAAGTTGTATAGGAAAAGTGAAAAATGGAAAAAATGAAAATGAGAAGGAGAGAAAGGGAATAGGAAGTATGATGTTTCATACCCGGCCCCTCTACGTTGGGGAAAAGTTAGATCATTCTTCAGGTTAATTCATGGTGTATGTCGGGTATGAAATTATATTCCTCAGATCAGCGCTTCGACTCAAAAATGACAGTTCATTCAAATTTGAAATAGTTAGATGGAGTCCCAAGATGGACGTGTCCTGGGTTTACCCTCTCAGATAATGTTGGTTGGAGAGAACAGGTGAGGTTTTCAACCCCAGTACTAAAATAAACTTACCCCATCTGGGAGTGAAGAATGGGGTCCCTAATGAAAAAAAAAAAAAAAAAAAATTCTCGAAATTCAGTATGTCCCCATTAAAAACTGCGGTTGCTTACATTTGTTTTATTTTATTTTTCTCTTTCTCTCTCTTCTGCGATATTCGCGTAATTATTCTTCTGCCAAGTTTTTACTTATTTAATAATGAGATTCATTTCGTTTCTTATTTTCACTTGTTCAATGTCATATATTCGTATATATTTCAGATAGTAATAAAGAACCTACACCTATGTCTGCAGCGCCGAACATTAGTAATGTTGTAGACGGAAGTAAAACTTTGCCTTATCCAACTTATCCTCATGGTATGCCAATGCCATATGGTCAGACTGCATATTATGCTTATGCTCCACCTCCAATGCCCACATCTTACAATCCGTATGCTACCTTACCTCAAATGCATAGTAAGTTATAAATGACGTTTTACGATCATTAACGTAATGAATAAATGACTATTCCATCATTTACGCGAAATTTTAAAATTTTGCAGCATATCCTCCGCAGTACAATAATTCTCAACATTCCGCACAAGCATATAATACATTCCCGTATTACCAGCAACGTCAACAATAAGCGTGATTCACAAAGATTACGACAAACGATCAATCTTATCAGTTCCCAATATTGTGCGGATTGTTTCAACGTTCATTTTCAGTTAATTGCAGAAACTTACGATGAAGGACTTGAGGTGGTTCTACATGTATCGCTTTTTTGAAATTCAACCTAACAAGGAATGGAATACTCGTAGAAGGAGCGTGAGATATATCGACTGATTTGTTTGTGAACTTCTTCGATATAATGAAGCAGTGCCAGCGTAATTGTCAATAATTAATATAACAATTTTACGAATTTTTCGCATTTATTATCTGGGAAATGCTATTATTTTTCATTGGTAGAACACAGTTTATCAAACACTACCTAGCCGTAACGTGCTAGCAGACATGGTGTTCGTATGTGGTTTGAAGGAATGAACGATATGACCCATCGACAGAATAATAGAAGGCAATAGGCTGTTATTTTTATCAAGGATTGTAGGCGCATTATGGCATCAAATTTCATTATTTCTACACCGTTTTGTTAGTAAAGGTATTCTTTTTCTCGGTAATTTTTTTTTCAATATTTTTAATCAACTTTTTGAAATGTATAGGATATATCTCTGTAGGACTCAGTTTGAACTTGTATTTTTCTTGAACTGCATGAAATTTTAAAAATATTCTTCTACTTGGAAAGAAAACATTTTCAGAAACAAAATATTTATGAATCATCAAATTTAATGCAGTATTGCGCTCACTATCCTTGATTACTGAAACGAGGTACTTCGTTTTATTTTCCATCTTCAATTTATTATTTTTTCACAATTTGGCAAAATTAAGGTTGTTACTTACCAAGATATGAAATTTATTACATAAAAAATGAAAGTAAATAAGTAAATCATCAACAACATGCTTCAAATAATCAAAAACAAAACTTGAAATCTTCTTAGATAATAATACCTGCGATATGCGAAACACAACCAACTGTACGTGTAGGAACACCTTAAATTTGTTTTATGTTATTATAATTTATATTATCGTAATTCTAATAGGAAGTAATTTATTATGAGAAATCTTCCTTGTACATATCGCATGTTACAATTTGTAAAGTATAATCGCATTTATATTGTGAAACACCTTTTAAAAGAAAATAAATACCGGCATTTAATTTTACAACGCAGTTTTACTACTTGTATTTGAATTTTTTTTAATTTTATTTTTAATATACAACTATGCAGTTCGTGTCCTTTTTATTTATTCATTTTTCACTAATATGTGAAATTAAATTTAATTCTTTTAAATGAATTAAATAAGATGAATTAATATTATTTGCAATAATGTATAAAATTATTTAATTTATATTTATCTTTTAATTTAATATATTTATTACTGTTAATAATAAAATGAATTTGATAAATTCCAATTAAAATTAAATTTATTTAAATTGAAAAAAAATATATGTGTAATTTCAGCTAAAATTTTTGAATTTAAATAAGTAGTTCGAAGTATTATTTTTATACTTTCCTTTCTGAATGAGAAAAATATAAGCCACAAAGCTGATTAAAACTAGGCCTATGTTTCCCATAAATAAAAAATCATGCATGTTTAAGTCGTATATTTCACGCATATATGAGAGCAATCGAGGTTATTATTTCTTCTTTTTAATCTAATTATTACTTATTATTGATTATTGAAAAATTCGTAAGTATGGAAAATGATAACTAGATTTACTCGAGGTAAACCCTAAATTGTTGCGAAAATTTGTATTGGTTATACGATTCAATAGGAGAAAACATATTTTTATTATTTACTGCACTGATATGTTAGGTACATACTGTATCAAACTGATTTTAACACCTCTAACCGCCAAATTTTCTTCGTTCACCAAAAACTATTAGTTATTTCATTCCTTTTTACAAGATCAGGCCTCGAACAAAGAAATAACGGAACGAAACGGAGGTTTTTTGCAAGTGGAAATGAAACAATACAAAAATATGGAAATGAAACTGCAACGGCAATGAAACGAATCAAATTTTGAAGGTGTTTCGTTTCTTCATAGAGAAGTAAAAAATTACCATTATTTCATTTTTTTTTTTTTTTTGTTCCTTTATTTGACCATTATCATTAAAGACTAATGGAAATAACCAATACTTTTTTGTGGGTGAAGAGAATTTGGCGCTTGGAGCTTTTAAAATCAGTTAGGCGCAGTGTATAATAAACGTATGAGCAACAAACATTCCTTCTGTCCAGTAAAGTCATAGGTACCTGTAGGAGCGCCTGCGCTTCATGGAAGGAATAATATTGATTTTTTTTGTTTTTATAAAAATAGGATACGATGACGAGAGTAATGTAAAATCTGTAGAGTTCTAATTAAAAAAAGAAACGAAATGTCTTTCAATCATATTTATGTGTTGATAAATTTATTGCTGATGATTCTGAATGGTTATGATGCTTCTTATACTAAAGATAATTTTTATAAAAATATGCATAAGATATTGGCTGATCACGGCTTAACAGAGGTAATTAAGTGTTGCTTTATTCATACATCTTACTGATAAGCTATGTATAATTATTATGCATTATACTTACGCGTGCTCATAATTTGAATTTCAACTGAAGTTGGCATGGTATAAAACACAGACCATTTTTAACACTTTTTAGGTTTTCACGAGGTTGAGTGTTTTAAACCAAAGTATTCAAAACAAATGTTTGAAACATTTTTTTTTAATTGAAAAAAAAAAAAACAAAATGAAATGATGACTTGTGTGATCGAGCCTTTTCTAAGCGCAAAATGCTGCTTCAAATTGGTGCGCGTTGAGCTGGTCTGAGTGAGAGGAAATGATCAAGTCGAAAGTGAAAAATGGGAAAGTTTTCATTAAACTGAATTCTTTTACAATAATGAATAATGACAATATTGATAAAAAATATTTTGAAATTGAAAACTTAGTTGTAGAAAAATGCAATTTAACAAGACAAATATCTAATCGAAGCGCTTAAAGCCACTTTGATCTCGACGCGCAGAAGCTGCGACGATTCTGAAATAAAAGTATTGAGAAAAGTTGTTTGATTATTTGTAGCGCTTACGCAGCCACAATTGTAGTCTCAGTAGTCGAGTAGACCACCGAGAACGCAAAAATAAGTGAACCGGTAAGGTTCTAGTAAGCTGAAAGAAAGAAATAGTGTATTGTGATTTGAAGCGCTCACGCAGCCTCAATTAAATGTCTCAGTAGTCGGAATGGCGACTGAGATCTCAAAAATTATTATTACTACGAGTTCAATTATTTGGTGCGTTGCACCTGTTACAAAATTTATAACAAAATTCTGTTCAAAATACAATTAAAACTTTTTTTATACGTGTTTTTCATTCTCTTCATTTTTTTTTTTTTAATTTACGGTATTTAACAGAAGAAATACAAGTAAATGCTAACGACCAAAATTTTCTATCTGCAAAGACATCTTCAAAATTTTAAAATTTTTTTACAAATTTCCCTTTTCAACTGCTTTGAACTTTTGAGAACTTGAGAAGTCAAGGTCGTCAAGGGTGTAATAACAAAATGTGAATTTTTGAATTTAATTTTTATGACTTCAGTGGGGAGACCTCTTACTGGTATATGGTATTATTTAAGCGAAGTCTAGTAAGACGGAAAAGTACACGTATTTGAATTTGGTTACGACTCACGACAGGTATTTGACGACAATAGAACGAAAGGGAAATGTTTGGGTTCTCTATGGTGCTATATGTATAAATACGCGAAATTTCGTGTAATGGTATTATTGTACGATTATTCGAGCGATAATCGCCAGTAATCTACTTTATACAAAAAAAAAAAAAAAAAAACACGAACAAAAAATTTCCCGAGAGGCGACGCCATTCAAAATTACAACTGACAACTGAGTCAGCATATTCTGTAGGCACAGTGTTTGGTTTACCCTTTGACTATATACTAGATGGACCGAGTTATGTGTAGGAAAATTGCGGTGAAAGATTACATGCTTCAGAGTCGGAACACTGGTTACAACTTTATATCTTGCGCATGCCTGAAGTCCTTTATCACATTCATGTTATTCTGATGTTAAGCAGTACTATCGATGTCCTATTGCCACACTATTAGCGCGAAATAAATTTGCGCATACGCATTTAGAATTTAGTTACGAGTGTTCTGAGAAAATATGTATAATGTATTACCATTTTTGGGTTGGCATTTGCTTGTTGCTACCTCGGTCCATCTAGTATATAGTCAAAGCTATATACTGTAAATTGTAATAGACTTCAAGCTAGGTAATAACTAATGAGAAATGCGACCACAGAACTGTTGAACATAAAATAATTTCCGACGAGTAATTCTGCGCATGCGTCAATTGACAGGTGATTGGGTGTGTTTGTAAAAGGGATGATGCAACGTCTCTTTACTAGAGGTCAACCAAAAACGAAAAAGTACACTTTACGGGCATTCTCTCCCATAAACGTGGTGATGTCAACGCGCAGACCTGAATCTTCGTGTTGCATATATTTTAAGTGAGGGGTGTAGATTTTTTTATGGTTTTTCTTAATTTTCTCAAAAACTAATGGGTTTGGGATAAACATATAAGGACAAACTTGAAGAGCATTAAATTTTCTTTATTTTCCATATTTTTAAATTACAAAATGTTTAGTTTTTTCATATCGATGCTTTTCTTCAAAAACCACGTAAGTCCAAATATATAAATTTTTCAGGAACGAGTATTTTATTTTGGGTGACAGACTTACGAGGTTTCTTTTTTTACGGATAGAAGCGCTAGTTGATGATTTGGACTTACGAAGTTTTCAAAATCGAATTCCTCGATTTTTTTTACATAAGAAACCATTTACGTAAGTCCAAAATATATAAATTTTTCAGGAGAGGTACGAGTATTTTCTTTTGATGACAGACTTACGAGGTTTCTTTTTTTACGGATAGAAGCGCTAGTTGATGATTTGGACTTACGAGATTTTCAAAATCGAATTCCTCGATTTTTTTAACATAAGAAACCACTTAAAAGTGAATTTTGCGTAAGTCCGACTTACGTGGTTTTTGAAGAAAAGCATCGATATGAAAAAAATGTTGAATATAATTATGTAATCACACGGAGCAGCTTAATTTTCATGATATCCAAGTATTTAGTGGGAAGCAAACAGGGCTGTTATAATGGTAATGGAACGTAACGCAATAACGGAACGTAACGGCCAATTTTTTCATTTTAGTAACGAAACGTAACATAACGGAACCAAATTTTATAGAACTGAACGTAACGGAACGTAACGGATCAATTTTGTTAATATTCCATTATTTTACATTGTTTTCATTTTTTGAAATTTGAATGCTGGCAAAATTGTGCCCAGCTTCCTACCTTCTAAGCCCAATGCAATGTGCTTTTTTTATGTGAAATTCAAATTTGGACTGCATTACGCAACAATGTTCTAAGTGAAATGAGGCGCCATAAACTTTAACTACATCAAGTTTCTGATGTAATGTAAATTATAACAAAGCCAGTAAATCAAACTGAACAAATATCGCTTGTTTGTCTTTGAAATTATTTAAATAACATGAATGATTTCATTCATTACCAGTTTTTCTCATTAAAAACAAAAATAAGATCGATCAACAAGTCTATGGCGTCTCATTTCACTTAGAACATTGTTGCGTAATGCAGTCCATTTGATCTTTTCAAATACCTTCAATACTTAGTACATTGTGAATTTGTGAAAAGCAGGGTATAGTAACTTGATCGCTAACCGTTAACTTTAGTTAACCACAAAGTGACTGAGTATTTTTACCCTAACTAAAACCTAAACTGATTGAGTGTCGGCTCTAGGAACGAAGCTCGACTCTAAAACTGAGAGTATTGTGAAAGTAATAACACGCATCGAGGGCGAGCGTAATGATAAAGCAGAGAGGCCAACCTCCCCGATTGGGAACAACGAAAATTTCTCTTGAATTACTGAGCAGCAGTGCATGCACACAGTCTTATATTACAAAAATTAGTTTCATAGAGTATTTATAATGACTGGTCTATGTTCCAATTAGTCATATGTTACATGCGTAATGACCAATTATAACGCTAGAATGTGATAAAATGAAGGTAGTTTCATTTCTACCTTCCTAAATAATACCGTTCAGTTTTCAGTGGACGACTAAAATTCGTTTGTGATTTGAATCATCAGCTGATTTGTGTTTTTATTTTATGAGTTAGTCGAGGTAAATTTATAACATTCCAACTTGGTGATTGGTTGTTACAGGCGTGACGTATGACCAATTAGAAGATAGACCAGTCATTAAAGATACTCTATGTTGTATCCACTATGTAGCATAACCAAACCCTAGATAGCTCCTACATAGTGATGGCTAAATGCGCGCAGATTGAAAATCGAGCATTTGCGCTGCGCATATGCGCGCACGATGTTTTTTTGCATTATTTTGAATCTACAGCTCATATATAATTATTACCCATGATTTTCTCCACTTATTTTAGGCTGTATGGCTCAAGATATCATATTTTAAAAGTAAAATGTAAATTTCATTTAAATAAGTTGAAAGAGAGACGATAACCTCATAAAATTACAATATATGAATATATCTCCATAAGTGGGAAAAATATAGAAGTAGAGATTAGTTCTTCATTATTTCGAGGAACCTCTGCATCGATAAAAAATAATTATAGATGAATTACATCGAGTGCTTCGATTCTCTCAATTTTCTTTATTACTTATTTCAGTCCCATAGTACGATGGCAATATCAACTATCAAGCTGCAATAATGTTATGAAAGTATCATTTTATATCGCTTATAAAATTCATGATCATTTTATTATTGCGTTTTTAAAATTCATTTCGATGACCCATTAATTTCTTAATTATTATACCTAAGTCGATGAGGCTAAGTATATTATATGAGAGATTTTTCCTTCATTATTATAAGAAAACAAGAATCGGATACGTGAACGAACGACAAGTTTATTGGGATTCACTTCTGAACAAACATTACTCTGCGATATTCGTATTACAAGTTATAATACACGGATATACTAATAGTATACGCGCCGATATCAACAAAATTCTTTGTTTTTTGAATTTAAAAAGTTACGAGTATCGCTATCAAAATTTAATAGACAGCTCGATAATGTGGGTAATCAGGCGAGTAATTTGATATGTCACATGATTATTTTGAATCTGCGCATGCGCATTTACGCATGACCGCATATGCGCGCATATGCGGCAGTCTGCGTTCGCGCATATTCGCATTTGCCATCACTACTCCTACATGAACACGCTACTTGAAGCCTTCGACTTATTATTAAAATTTCGATTTTATTTCTTTAATATCTATACCTATTACCTGCATGATATGCAATACAAAATAATAATGATACATGAAATATTAATTAAAGGTTAAAACTCGAGTAAAATAGATATTGCTAATTGTAATCAACTAATTAGTAATTATAAATTAAAAGGAAGTATAAGAGTGATTTGATAAGGTAATTTCCTCTCTTTACAAGACGTAATTATTTTGCACCCAGATTCTCTAAATTGAGTTACAAATTAAGAAAAAAAAAATATGGTCGATGTGAAAAAAGGTTCTACCATATGAAGGGCTGAGAATCAAAACTCACATTTGCCATCATAAGCGATTCTGAGAAAAACGCGAAAAACTGTTTTGGTACAGATCCCGGCCACCAGGGATGCTGTAATCGTGTCTGCATGTTAAGTAGGATCAAAAAATAGAATTCACAATATATTTTTTTTTTTAGTACCAACCATTGTCCTTTAAATTGAGAAAGAAGAATGGCAAATGTGAGTTTTGTCTCGAACTTTTTTTTCTTTTACAGCTACAGAAAATTTTATAGAACAAAAGTTGTAGAAAATGAAAAAAAAAAAAAATTTGTCTCATAAAAATTTTTACCCACTGCATTATTCTTGAGATATAAACCATTTTCAAAAATAAACAATATACGTTTCTTACCATTTCCCATTGCGTAAAATGTAATAAAAACACGAATTGATGACAATGTATTGTAAAAATAACGCAGTTGCTACCACATTATTGACACTAACGACGTTGTTATTACGTTATCACTTCAGTTTGCACGCATTACAAAATGTTCGTGACAAAACTCACATTTGGCAGTGGCAAATGTGAGTTTTGATTCTAACTCGTCACTTCAAGGGGGGTTTTATACCAGAAAGGGGTGGTTTGTAAAAAAAGTAATATTGTGTGTTGGTAGATGATAGAAGACTCATTCCGATTCTATGATAAAATCAATTTTTTTTTTTTTGGCAAATGTGAGCTTTGATTCTCAGCCCTTCATATATGGTCGAAGAAATATGCTTTTTAGGGGCCCATTTTGACTGATAATTTTTGGAAAAGTTGAAATACAGTTGGGAGTCATTTGAAACAGTTTATGAAGGAGTTGCTTAGTTTTTTCACGCGTATTAGAGTGAACTAGAAATTTTTTGTATTTTTATTAAAAATCAAAGAAATACTGTTTCGAGCTTACCGAGCCCATTTAGGTAGGTATCTAATTTCAATTTTTGCAATAGGTGAAATATAATCAAGTTTGATTCGTAATAGTTTATGAAAGCGTTGTGGGTTATTTCTAGCGATCTATCTATACTGAGACAAATTGGAAATTTTCGAGTTGTAGATAGGTACCAACAAAATTTTCAAAAGATGAATAATTCATCTGCATGCACTTGGAAATTTTTTATTTTTATGAAATGCAATGCGTCGAATAATTTTTATTCTTATAGAATTTATTTCGTTTGAACGCGTTGGAACCTTGTAAATTAACTGAAGAGTTAAAAAAAAAAAAAAAAACATTTTAAAGCTTACATCGTCTGTAAGGTCATTTAATGTTAAAACATGTGTTGGTTTTTACGCTGTTTAATATTTCCCTTAATGGGTTTTTAATTTTCTCGAACCAACATATAGTATGTATTGTGGTGTGACGGCGATTATTGCTACGTACGTACGCTCGGTACGGCCGAATTACCTGTCCGCCTTATCTTTTAATTAAGAGATAAGGTGGACTGGCGTTGGCTAGGGTATCGAGTGTACGTAGGTAGGTATCCGGGGTTTTTCTTGGTTTTAATGCTTTTTCTGCCGTCGACGGCAACGTTTGCTGTTCTTGCTTTTTTTTTTAATGCTTTTTCATGTACATGTATGTCACATTTTTGCTTCGCTTGGCTTAATTTCGTTAATAAAAAAAAAAAAATGCTTTAATTGTAGAAATAATTCGCTTTTTGGTGAAATGCGCTTATTGTAGTATATTTACGCGCTTGTTCTTAATTTTTTTTGTGATTATTTTTGCCAACGTTATTTTTTTCTCTTGTTCATATATCGACTTTAATTTGTGTTCGTGAATTCATTATTTCGCTACGATAAAAAAAATATGTTACCACGGAGTTGCAAGATTTAAAGCCATGGGATGGTGCCGAAGTTGGCGATTTGTTTTTTGCTACACGCGTCTGTTGCTGCAGGAGGAGACTTCTTACGTTAATTCGATCGTCAATATCATCGTCGTATCATCGTAATATAAATATATATATATAAATTTTTTATGCATGTTCATGGTTATCATTATTTTCATAGTACTAGTCATTTATTATTATTCGCCTGTTACCATAACGCAATATAATTATAGTGGGCATAATTATGTGTGAAATTTTTTTTTTTTTGATTGATTTTTTTTATTTTGCTTTAAAAAAAAAATAAAATAGTCTGGCATCCCTGAAAAATAATACGTAGTTGATAGACGACCAATAAGGTGTATAAATTAAAGTTTTTGTCGTCACGCTACATAATTGGCATCCCTGGTGGGGAGCGAGTTTCAACACGGCCTTTAGATTTAAGTATAGTCCTTTAATATTTCATATTATTTCGTGTTATCTTATCGCGCTGATCACTAAACGTGGAACGTCAATTCTATACCTAGGTGTATTAGGATAATCAGTTTTTCTTATAACTTATTTTACGTGTTAGTTGGGATTGCGTATTGTGATTTTCCGTAAAAAAAAAAAAAAAAAAAAAAAAAAGATGAGTGAAGACGAAGAGGGAAGTCGTAATGTGAATGAAGCATCAAGTGATTTAGAACGCATAAATACAAGCAAAGAGAGAGAAAAGACTAAGCATTGTACAATTACAAATTTTGATGCTATAAGGAGGATCACATACGAACTTCAAGGTGAGGTTGGGATGTTGGTTGACGAGTCAAGCAAAATAGTGAGATCAACCGAATCGTTGGGCGGCCGTTTAACTGGCCTTACCAACCAAGTTACCCGCCTTGAGACACAGTCTGGCGAGCTTGTTCAGTCAATGGATTCAGCTTGTAGACAAATTGATGAAATTGATGAAAAAGTAAATGCGTTAGGTGTCGATTTTGAAAAATTGCAACTGTCAATAGATGATAACATTAAACTAAATAAAGACTTTGATAAAATTGTTGACAGGCTAGTATCAAACCGTGTAATGATGGGAGTTAAACAGCTGGAAAATATGATAAATAAATTAGAAAAGAAATTTGATCGCAGATTTGATACAATGGTGGAAACTTTTTTTTCGAAAAATAATCCATTGGCTGAACGAAGCGTCGCGGGATGTGTTGATGGAAAAGGATCTGAGGTAGACCTAGAGACGGAAAATAGCAACGATTCTTCGGGTGAAGAGGACCGCCAAAGTATTGCAAGTGCTAGGCAGGGGGGTGGTGGCCGACATAGAAGTGGCGAAAACATAGGTTTCTGGTTAAAAAATACACCTAAATTTGAAACTAAGGATAAGAAAAACCCAATATTATTTCTAAAATTTTTCGATGCATACTGTTCGCGTAACCAGTTTCGACCCCAGATGAGGTTCCAGTTGTTCCTGCAAAGCGTTCGCGTGGACCAGGAACAATGGAATCTCGATTCAGTCGGACTGGAGAATTACACAGATGCAAAACGTTTATTTCTTGATACATATTGGTCATTAAAAATCCAGGAAGCAACTTTCGCGGAATTTAGAAAAGTGTCTTTAGCAAAATTGGAACCGAAAAAAATTAAGCATGAAATCAAAACCTGGTATAATACTCTTCTGGCTATCGATAAAATTAAGCTGGATAATAGACTGAATATTAGGAGTATGAAAAAAAAATTACCTCAACGATGGCAGGAAGTATTAATGAATCAAATTATTGAAAGTTACGAAGACCTAGAAAAGTGGGTCGATCACTGCATTGCAGATGATGTTCCAACAGGTTATTACAAAAAAGAATTTTCACAACCTTCCGTTAACGCAGTCGAGATCGAACCCAAACCAATTATAGAAGGGACTTTTATGTCGCCCCCCACCCCTACTACGTTGCCTTCCAGGGCCGGTGTTGCCAGTGCTGATGGAGAGGCGGGTGTTACTACAGATGCCACTGTCGGTGATGTATCCAATGTGAGAGTGAGTGCAGTTTCAACGGATAAAAATTTTTTTAATGAATTACCTGGCGCAGTGAGTTCAGAAAAAAAATTGATAGAAAAAAGAAATCTTATACAAATTTTGATATTCATAAAATAAAACACTTACAGGAATTCACATTGATCGGAGATACCTTACTTTTTGACTTAGCAGAGACACTGGGCAAAGTTGATCGATCAGTTACTGGGGGGAGGTACCGTGAGGCAGGATTGGCGAACGAGTTTGCTAACTCCAAGTATTTGTTAGACCGAATAAAATCGCGTCCTATACACGACGAAAAAATTTTACTATCCGTGGGATATTCTGATATAGTGTGTGAAAGCGAAAACGTCAATGATTTTATCAATAATCTTAATAATATTTTCGAAACTCTGTTCAATCGAGGCACTAAAGTCATCGTTTTTCTCTTGCCTCCGGTACATCCGTTTGCTAGGTCGAAGGTTGACCTGTATGTTAAGGCGGCTATTATTAGGGCTGAAATTCTGCGTTTAACTCAGATGTTTGGTGTTCGGCTGATCAGCGTCGATAATATATTTTTTAAAGCTACAGGTGGTGCTTACAGCTACGATGGGGATACGGAAGAGTTGAGACGGAGCCATACTTCCTTGGAGATTCGTCGAGAGAATTTTTTCTTCGAAAAATCGAATAATGTTTTCCACTCCAGTTTTCGTGGTATCGAGGCAATGATCCCTATTATTGATAGGTAAAAGATCTTACAAGCAAAGAAGAGGGGACAAATTTAGAAACTTTAGTTAATGCGACGTCAGTTGCTCCCGAAAAAAGGAAACTAAAATTGTTCGAATTAGCACAATATCAACCAACTACATATTTTACCACTGTTAAAATTGGAAAATTATCGTCGACACAATTGATAGATAGTGGTGCAGCAATCTCTGTCATGGATGAAAATTATTTAAATTTGTTAAAACGTACGGCTGGAAATAAGGTAGAGGTCCACGAAATTGAGGATGGCCCTTCAATAGTTACAGCGACGGGTGATGAGGAGCAACAAATTTTGGCTCTCGTTGATGTTTTGGTGAACCTCACTTCGGTGGATGAAACTCGTCTATCCTATTTCGTTGTGTCGAAATTATCTTACCCAGTCATGCTCGGAGGTGACAATATGAATTTATTAATTCCAAAGGTTCATATCAATACCCGCCAACTGGAGTGGAACATAGAGGGTAAAACAATTTTTACTCCGATCATCACACGCAGAAGCAAAGTGACTCAGGTAAGGGGATATCATGTGGGACATGTAACCGTGGGTAGCGTACCGTCGTCCTCTACTGTTGTAACCCATTCTACATCATTAGCGCCTGGTGACACAGAGTTGTCTCAGGAAGAGGTGGAAATTCAGGAGGTGCTCCGCGAAAAATTGAGAGAGGCAGTTTCTAAGAATAGTGCGTTCGTATCTGAGGAGTTTGTTGAGAAAGCGCTACTTAGATTACGACCATACTATTCTGTATTTTCAGATGGAATTGGGTGTTTTAACAAACGAAAGGTCAACTTCCGAGTGCATCATGGTACTCCTTGGGAACCAAAAAACTACCCTATACCTAACTCGTATCGTCGAGCTGTAGATGATGAGGTCGAAGTTTCCTCTGGTTTATTTATTAAAACAATAAATGAAATTCTAGCGCCGATTCGAGACTCAGATATCATTCCCTACGTGGACGATATTTTCATAAGAGGGTCAAACGCCACTGATAATTTAGAAAAGGTAATTAAGTTTTTAGATGTAGTAAAAAAATCAGGAATGAAACTGTCTTTAAAAAAATGTAATCTTTTCATGGATCAGGTGAAACACGTGGGCTTTGAATTTGGGCAAAACACTGTAAGAAAAGATATCGAGAAATCTAAAAAACTAGATGATTTAATACATGGTTGGCCTAAAAGGGTAGAAAATGGTCAGGAAATTCATTTTGCTAAAACACAAAAACAAATTCGAAGATTAACGGGTTTTTGCAATTTTTACAGTATTTTTATCGAAAATTATAATGAAATAATGAACCCATTTTTTGAGCTTTTAAAAAAGGAAAAGACACAATTTGAATGGACGCAAGTTGAGGCCCAAGCGTTGGTGAAATTACGTGAGGAATTTAAAAAAGAAATAACTCTCCATACGCCAAACCCTGAACACCCATTTCAATTACATATTAAAGTATATGAGACCTCGGTAAGTGCCCTATTATGCCAGACCCACGCATCGACAGGGGAACGTAAGATAATTTTACACGCGTCGCAGGCTTTAAAAAAATCCCAGCAATCCTATACAGAAGTCGAGAAGGAGATGTTTGCGCTGGCACATTTTATTAAAAGGTTTAACTTCATCGTTGGTGGAAGGGAAGTTCAAATTTCAACAGTGTACCAGAGTTTACTGGGCAAATTACGCCAATTTTCTAACATACATAAAAAGGTGGGGTATTGGTTAACATTAATAAACACCACCAATTTATCATTTGTTTTGGGTACTGAGATAAGATTAAAAAGAATTCTCGAGGAAATAGAGCCAAAAATTTCTGTTGCCCATTTTTCAGTGGGAAACTGGGCATCGCCAGTAGAGACGTGTAGCAATATCGAGAAAAACGGAGACTTTCACAGTATTGAAATGGAGGATTATCGACCTCAGATCAGGTATTTTGGTGTTGAGCTGGGTGACATACTCCTTGAGGCGTTGACCAATCTTGGTAACCACCAACGCACCGATGCAAAAATTAGCAAAATCATTAATGAATTAGAATCATCTGACTGTCGAGTAGGCTATAAGACCAGCTTCGAATTTAAAGATGGACTATTAAAAAGAAAAATAGATAAGTTTAGTTCGATCCCTGTATTACCAAAATACTTTGTACCATATATAATTAGATATCTACATGCGTATTATTCACACCCAGGACCTAAACGTTTGGCCATAATTGCGCAGCGGTGTTTTTGGCTTTCTGATAATGGGGCTCAATTCCGATCTCAAAGTTGGACTAAATTTTGCGTAGATCAAAATATTGTACCCAAGTTTACCACGACGTATAACCCTGCAAGTAATCCGGTTGAGAGGACAATGCGTGAGTTGGGTAACCAACTTCGCATCCATTTAAACGCGGCGGAAAGTATAGACTCACGTGAAGCACATCGAAGTTGGGCACTGTGTGTGTGTGAAATTATTGATTGCATTAATGATACACCAAATCGGAATGGTATATCACCTAACCAAATTGTAGGCAAGAAAATACAATCAGAGCCCTTTGAAAAGGCGGGGTATTTCAGAGTTGAGGGAGACATTAAAGAAAAGTTGCAAAATCTTCGATCTGAAATTGTAGAAATCAAAAATAATTTAATATCAAAATCCGACATTACAAAAATTTTAAAGGAATTTAAAAGTTCAGACACATTAAAACTCCCGTAAAAGATGTGAAGGTGGATCCACGTGAGTCTATGGTGTCTGATCCGGAGGGTTTTATCCTCGCATATACCGATGGTGCCTGCCTGCGAAATGGAAGAGAGGACTCAGAGGGGGCAATTGGCGTGTGGTTTGGACCAGATCATGCCTTGAATCGTTCGGAAAATATTCATAAACAGTTTTTAACAAATAATCAGTGTGAATTACTTGCAATTAAAAGAGCCTTAGAAATTTTACGTGAACTAAAAGTACCGAGAGCCGCCATCATATCCGACTCAGAATACGCGATTATCGCATTGCGAGATCGGGTATGCAAGTGGATGATGGACGGATGGCGAAATTCGAAGAAAAAAATGGTCAAAAATTCAGAAATACTGAAAGAAATATACGATTTAGCTCAAACTTTTGAGGAAATAGAATGGCGAACGGTTCAAGGTCATGCGGACGACTATGGTAACCACTGCGCTGATTTGCTCGCGACACGTCCTCTTGTTGTCCTGGAGCTCGAAAATGACAAATCGTTAGATGAGTCAGAATTTGAGGAGCTCCAGGATGACATCAAAGGTGTAAAGTGCATTCATAAGAATTATTATGAGCGCTACCAAGTAGTTAAGACTATCTTGGATGATTTACACCGTGAAATTAAGTATAATAAAGAAAATCCAGAAATAACAATTTTCAAAATCGGTGAAAAAGTAAAAATTGTTTCACATCCTATTTCGCAGGCGGGATATGGTTTTGCGAAGAAATTTGCACCCAAGTATGAGGGGCCATATGTTGTCGCCAAACAGCTTAACACTAATTTATACTTGGTTCGACCGGAGTACGACGAGTGCGGCTATAAGACGGTGAATGTACGTCAATTGAGACCCTTTTGAGTCATGTCACTTATCGCTTATTTTTCAATTTTTTTGTGTTATTAGGTCTCCGTGGTGACAGTGGAAAATTTGGGCGAAGCTTGGCTGAAGGAGTAGATAATCCGACCCCTAGTAGTCGTAGCAATGGTGGAAACCGATGGTCCAGTCAGCGACTCCGTTAGCATATTTTGGGGGGAATTTTTTTTTTTTTTTTTTTTTATTGCCCTATAATATTTTTTTTATTTTTTTTTTTGACCTATGGGTTTTGTGACGTTAGACAGGGGTTTGGTTCTGCGTTTCATATTATCCTGATTAGGTCGGCCCGTGGAAGACCATGTGGCGTTTTACGCTTTTTGGTTCCACCATCCCTTAGGTTGTTTAGCGGACTCGTTGGGTGGACCATCCATTCGCCGAAACCATCTATGCGATATTTCGCGCTCGTGTCTCCCAAGGATGCCAACTTCCGCGAAATTTCGCGGGCAATTATGTGGTGTGACGGCGATTATTGCTACGTACGTACGCTCGGTACGGCCGAATTACCTGTCCGCCTTATCTTTTAATTAAGAGATAAGGTGGACTGGCGTTGGCTAGGGTATCGAGTGTACGTAGGTAGGTATCCGGGGTTTTTCTTGGTTTTAATGCTTTTTCTGCCGTCGACGGCAACGTTTGCTGTTCTTGCTTTTTTTTTTAATGCTTTTTCATGTACATGTATGTCACATTTTTGCTTCGCTTGGCTTAATTTCGTTAATAAAAAAAAAAAAAATGCTTTAATTGTAGAAATAATTCGCTTTTTGGTGAAATGCGCTTATTGTAGTATATTTACGCGCTTGTTCTTAATTTTTTTTTGTGATTATTTTTGCCAACGTTATTTTTTTCTCTTGTTCATATATCGACTTTAATTTGTGTTCGTGAATTCATTATTTCGCTACGATAAAAAAAAATATGTTACCACGGAGTTGCAAGATTTAAAGCCATGGGATGGTGCCGAAGTTGGCGATTTGTTTTTTGCTACACGCGTCTGTTGCTGCAGGAGGAGACTTCTTACGTTAATTCGATCGTCAATATCATCGTCGTATCATCGTAATATAAATATATATATATAAGTTTTTTATGCATGTTCATGGTTATCATTATTTTCATAGTACTAGTCATTTATTATTATTCGCCTGTTACCATAACGCAATATAATTATAGTGGGCATAATTATGTGTGAAATTTTTTTTTTGATTGATTTTTTTTATTTTGCTTTAAAAAAAAAAATAAAATAGTCTGGCATCCCTGAAAAATAATACGTAGTTGATAGACGACCAATAAGGTGTATAAATTAAAGTTTTTGTCGTCACGCTACAGTATGACTCTTATTTTATTCTAAATTTTGGATTTGAGAACACAAATTGTGGCCTAGACAAATTTTTCCGCATGGGATTCTATTACTAGACAAAAGCTTCATGCTGGCTTAAAAGAAATTTATTTAATTAATGAATATAGGTCACATAGATTTTCTTTGCAATTCAGTATGTCATTTTTCAAAAAAAAAAAAACAAAGTTCTCGTAACTAGTTTGTGAAGGGTTGTAGTCTATAGGAATTAGCTTGATTTTTTCAACGTGCGTTTAAAATTAGGTTAGGAATGAAAAATTCACCTCTATGCATCTGAAAATGCTCACAATAGAGTGAATAATTTTAATCCTTATAAATTTTTTGGTTGAAATTGAAGTAACTTAGCAAATTGAGACATTATTGTTTTTTCACGTTAAAATGTTTTTTTTTGCGTTAAGGACTGCTGATGATGGCAGCGATACCGCTTATTTGAATAATCTTCTTAATTTCCAATCTAATTACGGAATATTCAGTCCATATTCAATTTTTATCCATGTTCTTGATCGAGTTTTTACTGAGGGACTTTGCCTCGGACCTTCTAATTTAATATTAGCTTCCACATCGATTGTGATAATTCCGGGTAAATGAATAAACTGAGTTTAGAAGCCAATTCACCTAATTATGAATAATTTTTTGCAATTTTATTCTTTCGTTGAAAGAATTTGTTACACCGCAGTCATTCTGTAAGAGATTATTATTTTACACCTTGTTTCATGATAAAATGTATATCAGACTTAACGGTACCAGTTCGCATTGAGATTCGAGAGAAGAAAATAAATGTATGAAATTATGCGAAATGTGGCCATTATCTAATTGGAGAATTACCTAACTATGTATCATGTATGTATACCTACTTAATGAGATTTTTTTCCAATCGAAATGATGATTTTTCAATATAAATTTGAAAAGGAAATTGGAAAAGTATTTTTTTGTGTCATGATTTTACCCAACCAAAAAAGAAAGACAAAATGAAGTAATTCAAGCATTACCAGAATTTCTACAAGTATCACTTTGAAAATACATTTATTGATTTATACCTAATAATCTATTAAGGTCGAAACGGGAACGTGATGTTGTAGTATGTTGCACACATTATAAAAGCACCTAAAACGAAAAAAAAAAAAAACACCCGACAAAAACAACATAAAAAAAACTTATAAAAGTATAACTAGATGAACCGCCTACACCTATTGACCCATCCTGTCCCGTAGCATGCGTCAGTGCATGAATCTGTATCTCGACAATCTTCGTGGTACAAAAGATCTTGGCGAAAGAATAGGTCTCTTTTGGTTTATTCAACAATGTGATTTTTACTCATCATTCTACATAAAGAAACAGGCTCTCGATTATCATTCAAAATAAATTATAATTCACCAAGATTCTTCAAAAGTAATTAAACTTGAAAAGTTGAAACTACGTCTAAAACAATCACTCTTCACTCTATGTGATATTAAAATTGAAATTTTACCAAAAAAGTGAAATGCCGGAGTTATTGTTTCTCTGTTTGTTACCTGGGTCTTGGATCAGGCTATAGTACCTTCACAACACAAAGGACCCCTGCTGTGTGAATAGGCTGGGAAAAGGACCAAGGTAATAAAATTTAATGACCCTTGCCCTTGCAAAATTTTACGACCCTTGCGGTGAAAGCCTACCTGCATTTAGTTTACTGTTCTTCAGTAATAAAATTTAAAATGAATGTAGCAATACTTGTCTGATAAAATAACTTTTTTTTCTTCATTTAATTTTTATTGCTAGCCCCGAAGGGGCGAGGAGGTACTAGTAATATTTAAAATTTGGTTTTTATTTTGTCATGAGGTAAGTAAGTATTTATGATGAGTCACTTTAAATCTCGATTGCATAAAAAAACTCTCAATAAAATAAATGGATACATGGGTAATTCTCCAGAAAGTGACAAATTTCGACATTATAAAAATGACCGCGCAAAGTGTTTATTTTTTTTGGAAATTTTCAGTGCAAATGGTTTAAGTACCTTCCCCTAAAATGTATTCCATCATTTGGCCCAAGTCATGTATGATAAGGGAGGAGGTGGGGAGTCCTGAAAGTTTAGTGAGCCAAGACGCTGAAAATTGCTGAAAATTCCACGTCGTGGCTGTAGGAATGAGGCAAATTTTCGATTTATCTGTGTTTCTTCCAGTTATGACAAGCTGCCCGGGATGTTGTGATAATCTAGGACATCAGGTAAGTCCATTTAATTGCTAGAAAAAAATTGTGGTTCGTAAATATACAAGAATAAATTCTGGACTTTTGAAAATAGTTTCTACGATTATTAAAGGGGAGAAATCAACTGTTTTTCCTCATCCTTCTGTCTCTATATTCTTTCCACGTCGTGGGATTAATGAAATGTTTTGTTTATGATGTGAAATGATATGAACTGTTAGAGACATTTCATCAATTCCACGACGTGGAAAGAATATTGAGACAGAAGGATAAGGAAAAGCAGTTGATTTCTCACCTTTAATAATCGTAGAGATTATTTTTAAGAGGCTAGAATTTATTCTTGTATTGTATATTTACGAACCACAATTTTTTTCTGTTCTTCAGATGACCGGTCTACATTTGTCGCTGATTAAACCACCGACACGACGAGGAATTTGATAAGTGGAGAATGTGAAAATTTCGCAGATATGAAGTTCCACACAGAGCAAGTTTACTGGGATCCAGGATTTTAGATCAGCATAGAGTATTTACAATGACTGGTCTATGTTCTGATTGGTCATATGTTACGTGCGTAATGACCAATCATAACGCTAAAATGTGATAAAATGTAGGTAGTTTCAGTTCTACCTTCCTAAATAATATCGTTCAGTTTTCAGTGAACGACTAAAATTCGTTTGTGCTTTGAACCATCAGCTGATTTGTGTTTTTATTTTACGAATTAGTCGAGGTAAATTTACCACATTCCAACTTACTGGTTGGTTGTTACAGGCGTGACGTATGACCAATTAGAACCTAGACCAGTCATTATAAATACTCGTCTATAGTGTTCTGATAGCATGGCTGAAGCAGTGCAGCCACTTTTGAGCGCGAAGTATTGAACCAGTGCACCAGGATGGTAAAACAAAAAATACACCATCACGTGGAAAAAAACCTGGTGACAAGAGTTTCAGGCCATTTAAATGCCGCTTTAAGGTTCCTTAGGCATTATTTCTATTAGTAGCTTATACCCTGAAGCCATCTTATCAACATTATGTACTTCATTTCCAAATTAATCGAGTTTTTTTTTACTAATTATTGAGTCAAATAATTGTAAACGTACTTGGTGACAAACCACGACGTGGAAGATTTTGGTGTTTACTGAGCAGTGTGTACTGAAAGAGAGGGGGTTCATAGATGTTTTACAAATGGAAAAGTTCGGGGAATGGTACTACACGACATCGCAAAAAAAAATTCAATATTTAACAATTTAAAATACAAAAAATATACTGGTGACTGAAAAATGACACTTTTTGGAGAATTACCCACATATCTGTACAAATTTGTAATTAAGAAAGTAAATACCTATTACCTATCCAAAAGGGGTGAAAATAAAAGCAATTATTTTGAATTATTATTTTAAATAGGTGCCCATGTACTCGCGATATAAGTAAATATTGATGTAGATATTCATATTTTATTATCATACGATGACTTGGGCAACCTCATTGCCATCTTCAGTAGATTAGCGAACGATAAATATTGCCGCAAATATTTTTCTATCTTGGTAGTTGAAAAAAGTTCTTCGTTTTGATAAAATTATGATGGGTAGGTAATTAGGTATGTTGTTTACTTCGAGTTGAAATTGCTCAAAACAAATTTTTAGGCCCCAGTTAACATCTGGAAGTTGTTGATGATGTAGATATTCATATTTCATATCTATACGATGATTTTGGCAACCTCACTACCATCTTCACTACATAAATGAACGATAAATGTCGTCGCAAATATTTTCCTATCTTAGTAGTTGATAAAATAGATCAAAAAAAAAGTTGTTTGATTTCATAAGATTTTAGTTAGTAGGCATGTTGTTTACTTTGAATTGAAATTGTCCAAATCAAATTTTTAGGTCTCAGCGACCATTTGGGAAGTTAAGGGCTAGAAATCCTTAAAGTAGTATCATTCAGGGATGAAACAAGTGGGATCTTGCTTGACAAGTTGGCAAATCGATGATTGTAAGCTATTAGTTGTCAGATCGGCTTAACTCAACATGAAAAATTATTGACTAGAAATCGATATAAATACTGTTTACATTTTTTATAATTACTATTAAACCAAAATATCCGGAAAATATCTATAAAAATTCGACAAACATTAAATTTAGATTTTTAGTCAATAATACCAATATAAAAAATCGCAAATTTATCAGGAACAAATGTATACTGAGAAGATTCATATTATTTATCATTATCATATATGATGAATATCATATGTTCATATACAGATAGCGGGTAAATATGCTCTAAAAATGGAGAAAATATGCACATATACATAATTATATGCATTGAAAAATACCTAAAATATGCTCTACAAAGCTGAAATATGCCCCCAAAAAAGTGACTCAATATGGGTAACGTTTTAAAGTACTCAGTGAGGTGAATCTCATTGTAACAATAAAATTTTAATAAAAAGATCGTAGAAAAATTTTATTATCCTAAATTTAATTTTTTATAAAAAAAAATTATTGATAAAAATTCTTAAAAAATTAAATTACGCTTTTATAGGCCAAAATGAAAATGTATACGCTAACAAATATAGCTCATTTTGCTCAGAACGACTTGAAATAAAAAAGTAACTTGAATATACCGCTTTGTACTCAACACAGATAAATAATTATGCTATTTCATATTTATATTCACTCCCTATTCATATATAATCAAATACAAGAATTTTCATATTTTCTGTTGGTGAAAAAATGTGTTTGATATGTTCACAACATCGTGAAAAAATTTACAGAGATTTTAACGATTATTTAATGATAAATTTTCACTCCTGATGCTATCTGCAGCGTATGCTTCTCGGGTAGGTATATTAATTTTAATACCTAGCAATTTTAATACATTGATTGCCCCAGTGCACTAATTATTTTGGGTATAGCATACGTAGGTTGTGTTTCGATTTTAATCGTAGTGAAATTTGAATTCTTAGAAAATAACCATTCTAAATTGCATTTTTACTACATAACTGTTGAATTTTTTATCAGTATAGAAAATATTTCATCTATAAAGCATGCCTATCTATATCATAAACACACCACGGTTGAATTTTATATCAATACAGAAAATTCTTGATCCATATTAGACTTGTTCAGGTCTCATAGTTTCATCGTGAGTGATTAGTATTGATCTTATTTTTACATAGGTAATTATTTAATAAAGGTAACGAATTGTGCACATCAGAAAATTTTCTGTTATAACTTATAAGTATCGTTGAGCTGTTAATATAAATGAGAAGAATTCATAAAATGAAAATTTATCTTCTCGTCAATATTGTCCCTAGAAGATTTCTACCCTTTGGGAAAATCTGATGTAGGCTCTATAAACATCATCTAGAGCTTTTGCTTATATGAAAAAAATACGTGTTAACAAAATAAAAATGATGTTCGCCATCACCAGCATGTTTTTCATTCACATTCAGTTGTGATTATTTCATAGAGAATTTTACTATAGTAACCAAACCTACAGTGATGGTTTGAACGCACTTTACATTCAATTCTACATTGTATAGGTTGGCAACAATGAATGGAATAAGCATCGCTGCGTTGCCAGCAGTTACCAACAGTCGAGCTTCGTTCTGAATGCCGTTTGAAAATGCGATTGGAGAACGTACTAACAAAAAAAAAAGATGTTCACGATCGCATTTTTTTTCATTGTTTTATTTTTAAATAAGTAAAAAATAAAATTAAAATTATGTGAAAAATGTTCACCATTTATTTGTATAATAAAAAATTAAATAAAAATTACGTGAAAAATATTGTTAACAAAAAAAAAGATGTTCACTATCACCAGTATGTATTTTGTTGGTATTCTGTTAGGGTGATTATTTAACAGAGAATTTTTTTATAGTAACCAACCCTACACTGATGGTTTAAAGGCACTTCACATTTTATTCTACATTCTATAGGTTGGCAACAATGAATGGAATACGCATCGCTGCATTGCCAGCAGTTACCAACAGTCGAGCTTCGTTCCGAACTTTGACTATATACTAGATGGACCGAGCTAGCAACAAGCAAATGCCAACCCAAAAACGGTGATACATTACACCGATTTTCTCAGAACACTCGTGACTAAATTCAAAATGCGCATGCGCAAATTCATTTCCCGCTAATAGTGCGGCAAGGGGACATCGATAGTACTGCTTAAAATCAGAATAACATGAATGTGATAACGGACTTCAAGCATGCGCAACATATGAAGTCGCAACGAGTGTTCCAACTCGGATGCATGTGATGTTTCACCGCAGTTTTCCCACACGTAACTCGGTCCATCTAGTATATAGTCAAAGGTTCCGAATGCCTCTGAAAGGCTTTAAAGGCTTTAAGTAACTTTAACTTGAAATGACTCACGAGTTCTTTATCTTAATCCAAACGTAGATGATGTTGCTTAATAAAGTGATTTCTACTCAAGTAATAGTTATTTCTTTCAATACAAGAACTCGTAACATTAACAATATTTTATTAATAAAAAATGCTAAAAATTAAAAGAATTGAAAATTTTAAATTTATTATACTTGTTTAAAATTGAAGCAATAAAATATTCATTTACTTTAAATCTGAAAATTAATATTATAAAACTAAACAAAATGAATTTATTAAAAATATTAAATTTATTTTTATTTTAAAAATTAATCAAGGGTGGCATTTAAAGGGATTTCTGCAAAGGAAATTTCAATTGGTAATATACTAAAATCAGTTCACCCCACTGTTAATAAAATTATTACTATAGATATTTATTGCAGGGTTGCTAAAAAACTGTTTTTTTTTTTTTATTATTTTAATAAAAAACAAAAATCCGTTTTTTATTGTTTAAAAACAGGTTTTTCGTTTTGAAACAAAAAACTCTCATGTAAAAAAAAAAAATGTTTAAAACATTGTTTAAAACTATAGTTTTAAACTGTTTTAAATCTATAATGTTCATGCTCCTTATTATAACTTCATAACTGAATAGGAAAAAACTAAGAATCATAATTATTTAATTTTCGCTTGAGCACTACAAGTATGGAGAACCCAAGCACATTCCCATTCGTTTAATTGTCGTCAACTAAGTCAACTTATTACATCCCATAAAAATTAAATTCAAAAATTTACATTTAGCTATTATACTCTTGATGACCTTGATTTCCCAAATTTTCAAAAGTTTAAAACATTTGAAAATGGAAATTCTAAAAAAAATTTGAAGTCTAGAAGATGCCAATGATGGATGTAGGTAGAAAATTCTTCGTCATTATCGTTTACTTGTATTTCTTTGGTTAAAAACCATAAATTTAAAGAAAAAATAATAAGAATAAGCAACATGTTTAAAACAAGAAAAAAAACGTTTTAAACAAATTATGAACAGAATTTCGTTTCAAATTTCATTTTTTTTTTTTTATGTATTTTGAACACTTTAGTTTAAAACGCTCAACTCTGATTCATTGACCTTGATATATACATATAAATTTTTGTCTCAGCTTCCATTTTAGCTTATGAGACCTACAGCTATAGCTTTCCTCTCATTTTTTTCAACTTTTATTTAAATGCAAGCTTAATTATTATCTGTTGAAGGATGATGAAGTGTTTTCAAATGAACTTGAAAAGGACATTTTATCGCCTATTCCACGACCAAAAGAAGTTGAAAATTGGCCTTTAATCAAAATTCTACATTTGGGTGAGATAGCTGGTATTTCAATAAATCGTGTGGGCCAACCAGTGATTTTTCATAGAGGTTCTCGAACTTTTAACGAGTGGTAAGTGTTAGTTGTATTCAGAGGAGGGAATAAGATCTTAAGACTGGGAACTGGAACTTAAAATTTTAGAAAAATCTAAATATTTTTCAACATTTAAACCTCTATAATTAGTGGTAGAATTCATAAAAAAGATTTTCACCAAGCGCCATTGGAAATGAAAGAGTATGAAATTTCCTTCAAGATAGCAATTTAAAAAACTGATGATGTGACTGAAAATTTCGAGTGATGAGGTATCAAGTTATGAAAAATACGCGCTTTTATATAGGTGAAACATGATATTTAACTGGTTGTTAATTTTTTCCGGCAAAGTGAGCACGTGCTCTCGCAAATAATAACAGTAATTTTAAAGCTTTCGACACAAAAAAACTTTATTTTTAAATATCGATACATAACGCGTTTTCGGCAAACAGACCTTTTCAGTGCAATAATACAGTATCGATATTTAAAAATAAAGTGTTTTTGTGTCAAAAGTTTTTAAAATTAAATACGTAAAACAACACTGAAGAAAACTTTTTTTCTTGAAAATAACAATTTTATGTGAATTTTAGCCATTCAAGAAGATTCGTTTTTTTTTGCATCTAATTTTTTTATTCATAAGCTTGATTTTTCTACAATTTCTTCTTGTTTTTTTTTTTCGAAAAATGATGATTTTTAGCATTAACCTCAAGGTTTGACATTTTTCTCGAATCTCATTTTATTTTTAGTTTTCTTAGAGATTACCTCAAAATTTGAAATATCCTGAATTTTGCTTCTCTTTTCCTTTAGATTCAGCTTAAAGTTCGCGTTTTTTTTTTCGAATCTCAATTTATTTTTAGTTTTTCAAAGATTACCTTCAAGTTTAAAGACTTTCTGATTTTTTTTTCCATGAAGTCAGCTGGAAGTTCAAAATTTTTCTCGAATCTTGTTTTATTTTTATATTTAAAGTGCTTATTTTGTCAAAGTGTCTTAAAAACATAAATAATTTTTACAAAATGATTTAAAATTTATTTTAAAGTATTTTACAGTTGGTAAACGGACTCTTGTTTCACACGATTATTTTCTCGTTGCTAACTGGAAGAGTTATCTTTAAGTAATTTAACGTAGTGCAAAATAGACCTGTTTTTGATTTCATAACAAACACTTAATTTGATTTTATTTCAAAACGTCTTGCTGCCTAAAGTATAACGTATTCGTGATTCAATACCGAATATAAGGAACGGAAAGATGAGATCCGCGTTGTTGCCGAATGCGCGGATCTCATCTGTTTCGAAACGTAACACTTAGATATACTCTGGTAGAGCGCTCTCTGCAAAACAAACGTCGAACTGACTTCGTATATGTTGGCCGAAAAAGTGGAAAGATGAGATCCGGGCAAAAATTGGGCAATGCATTCCTGATGGTATCCTGATGTCAAAAAACTCGATATACACGCTAAGAAAGGTGAGATCCGATTTCGGATCTCACCTTTCCAAAACGGAGCTCACCTTTCCACGAAATGTATATTTTGGATCTCACCTTTCGGAAATATAAATCTATATATATATATATTATGATGAAAAACATAATAGTCTATGGACCAACTAGCAAAAAGTGCTCTAGAAGTTGATTTTACTGTTTTTTTTTTTAGGGGGCGAAAAAATTGCTAGATATAATGAAGGTACTAGTTCAGCATTCCCAAAAACGGTGAAAAAAATTTTCTAACCCTGCACGTTGAGTGAAGGGAGGTCAAAAGGGGGTATTTTTAGACGTAGATCCGGGCCAAAAAATTCAAGCGAGGTTTGATAGAGTAGTGCCCCAGTATGCTGAATATGCACTGGTAAAACTTCTCGCGAGCCTGGATCCTGAACACGCCAATATTCCTCTAATATAATTAATTCGATGTTCGATAAATCGCGTATCGGTAATTCAAAATGAATTTCGCGAACATTTTTCGTTTTTCTAAATGTGAGCCGAAAAACTGAAAATGCCTCCAAGCAGTCAACCAAAGCAACTTCGTTTGCAACTGAAGTCAATCCTGCGGACATTCGCCAACATCCGAGATTTCCTCGAAACGTTTGACTATATTAATGGAGACACCCAAGAGCTTCTTATCTGTCCAGAAACGTTACAAGAAAAATATGAACGAGCGCAACCGATTTTGCTCAACCTGGCTGCCTGTGGGAAAGATGAAGACTTCTCTCTCCAAGATGAAATAGAGGAGCGTTATTGTATGGTAAAGTCATCGATTCGTAAGTTGATACCCTAAGCTACGAAACATTTTTGATGGCACCGCATCGCCTAATTCAGGACTTTTATTGAACGAGGCGTTAGCTGTTGGTCCAACCATTCAATCTACCTTATTCGAAATAATATTACGTTTTCACAAGCATATTATCGCACTGGTAGCTGATATAGCTCAAATGTACCGCCAAATCTTAATTCACCCTGATGATAGGTAATACGAACCCATCTTATGGAATAAAAACTCATCTATGGCTACCTACCAACTAAATACTGTCACTTATGGAACTGCTGGCGCACTATTTTTAGCAACTCGAACCTTAAAACAAATATCTATTGAAACTGCGCAATCCAACCCAATTGTCAGTAACATAATCGATAAGGATACTTATGTTGATGATGTCACAGATAACGATAATATAGATGATGCGATAAATTTACAAATGAATATTCGACAAACCTTAAAAGCTTTCTATTTGAGAAAATGGAGCTCAAATAATGTGCAGGATGCATTAAAGGGAATACCTAATGAAGATATTGAATCGACGAGTCATATTAACTTTAAATTCGACCATGTTGTAAAAACCTTAGGAATATCTTGTAACAGAGACCAATAATTTTACCTACTCATTTCAGCCTGTTCCATTTCATCAAAATATTACGAAACGCATAATTTTATCAGATGTTTCGAGTGTTTTTGATCCCCGAGGCTTATGCGTTCTAATCATCACACAAGTTAAACCTCTTATTCAGCGTATTTGGAATCTACATTCTGACTGGGATGAACCTTTGACTGATCAGGACATTCTAAATGAATTCTATGCAGTCAGATTTAACCTGAATTATCTAATTAAAATCAAAATATCTCGTTGTGTAACTATATAGAACAGTGAAATCACTGAAATTCATGGTTTCTGCGATGCGTCGGAAAATGCGTACGCAGCTACAATATACATTCGCTGTAAATCTAATGAAATCATTTCCTCGTACCTATTATGTGCAAAAACCAAATTAGCCCCATCGAAAAATATACTCTCTATACCTAAGCTCGAATTATGTGGAGCTTGACTGTTAGCACAGCTTAGCAGAGAGACTGCATCTACTCTATATCAACTATGTTATATTATGGACTGATTCAACGATCGTTTTAAATTGGCTACAGAGATTACCACGCGAGCTAATTACCTTTGTGGGTAAGAAGGTTGCCGATATTCAACGACTCACAACCAACTCTATATGGAAACATATTCCAACAAAATTTTAAGAAAATGTTATGGTGGCATGGACCGTCATTTCTGCAGCAACCTAAAACATCATGGCCAACCCTTAAACTGGCTATCCTGAATGACCTACCTGGAATCAAAACATGCAAAAACAAGGCCAACCTAAATTGCATTTTAATTACTACCCCGGCAAAGGTTCTTGACTCAAATACACCTCCATGCGATCCATTCTTTACATCATCTCATAGAAAACTCATTCGCAGCATAGCCCATGTCTACTGATATTTTCATGAACTGAGATTTTCACAAACGCTAATCACTGGTCCTCTATCTGTTTCTGAATTAAAGGAATCCTTACACGCGCTAATTAGATTTATGCAAAAATACAACTTTCGAGACGAATATCTAGCATTATTGAACAAAAACCCTATTCCAAAATCCAGTCATTCGAAATCGTTATGCCCGATCCTAGATAGTGAAAACATCATTCGTGTAGGTGGTAGATTCAGCAACACCCTCATACCATATGATCAAAGCACCAAATAATTTTACCATCAAAGCACCCTTTTACCACCAATCTTATTCATTATATTCATCAGGAATATTATCATGAGGCCCATTTCGCTGGCCCCGCCCATTTTAAATGGGGGTTTGAAAATAGTGTCAATCGTTTGTACACGTTTGTGCACCCGTTATTTTCATTTGTGCTTCCCTCCAACTTTTTATTTTTTAAAAAGTCTATGGACGGGGCTGGGGAAATGCAGCCCCGCCCATTTTAGGTGGGTGGTTGTAGAATATGTCAATCATTTGTGCTTCGTTTGTGCACGTTTGTGCACACATAATTTTCATTTGTGCCACATCTATTAATGGGTGGGGCTGGGTAAATGCTGCCCCGCCCTTAAGTGGTGGGGGATGAAAAATATGTCATTCGTTTGTAATTTTGCGACATTTTGACCGCACCACGTTGTGAAGGAGCGTTTTTAGAATAAAAATAATAATATGATTTTTTACGTGTAAGGGCCCTTTCTACAGCAATTATCAAATATGTGCAAGTTGCATTTCAAAAGTCATTGTCTGAACTCCAGTGGTTGCCTTGTTGTAACACTAAAAAAGTTTGGTTTGCGGCAATAAGTAAGTAAATGTGCAAGTAATCATATAAGCACATATTTCTCAAATTTAACTCCCTCAAAAATGCACTTAGGGAGCTGAAATTTGGATATGTTGGTGTCCGTGACTCACCCTCTCAATGAGATGAAAAAGAAAAAAAAAAGATTGAGCTAAAAAATATACATTCAATAATATAAACTAGAAGATACTACAGTATCTTAAAAGCGGACTTTTTAATTATACTATTTTTAAAAAAGGTATTTGAATAATTAATTTTCCTACATTAATAAATAAATTTTTTTAAATTCAAAGTTCTACCAACCTCGCTTATCCTAAATTTCATCAAGTATTATACAAAGTATCACCTCAAGTAATTTATCTTTTTATAACCAAAAACTTGGAATCTTGTGAGGTCAGTTCATTTTACGTTCAAACAGGTCTAAAAAACCAATAATTTCACACAGTTTCTCAAAAAATGTGACTTCATGTTAAATTATACTTCTTCACAGCAGACATATGCTTTTGAGGATGACCAGCTCTTCTTATTCAACCTTTCTGCTGAAAATAAAAATGAACCAAAAGTAATGTATTCAAGATGGTCAACAACAGGCATAGCAGTTCTATTAACCTGATTGATAAGAAGTACAAATGGGTAGGGCTAGAATAAAGGTAATAAGTGCACAAAACTCAGCATACAAAGCACAAACAATAAATGACCTACTTGAAGAAAATTCCCTTTGAAGTCGAATAAATGTATTTCCCCTCTTTGAAAAGCATACTCCCAGCTACGTCTCGAAGTTTTATAAAAAATGTGGGAATGGAGAGGAGCACAAAAAAAATAAATAAGTGCACAAACGTGCACAAAGGAAGCAAAACGATTGACATATTTTTCATTCCCCACCACTTATGGGTGGGGCAGCATTTACCCAGCCCCACCCATTAATAGATGGGGCACAAACGAAAATTATGTGTGCACAAACAAAGCACAAACGATTGACATATTCTACAACCCCCCCACCTAAAATGGGCGGGGCTGCATTTCCCCAGCCCCGCCTATAGACTTTTTAAAAAATAAAAAGTTGGAAGGGAGCACAAACGAAAATAGTGGGTGCACAAACGTGTACAAACGATTGACACTATTTTCGAACCCCCATTTAAAATGGGCGGGGCCAGCAAAATGGACCTATCCTATTATCATGCAGGCGTGCAATTCGTACATAATCAAATTCATTAACATTACTGGATTATTCATGGCAAAAGCACGATCAAAAAACTGATTAATGGTTGCGTTAAATGTGCAAAATTGAATTTAAGACCCAAGCCTCAACATATGGGTCAACTTCCACGATACCATCACAGCAATTCTGTTTTGGCCATTTTAATCGCCGATGTGTTATCTTCGTAAATTATTGGTAGTATATCTAAATTTAGTAGGTAACCTCTTAGTCATTTCTCCCAAACAAACTACTTCTCTACATGCCAACGACATCGCAATAAATTCAGTTTCAGCACTTGATAAAGTAACATGTACTTGTTTTTTAGATCGCTAGCTGATAACATCTCCAAACATTTTAACTACATAGCCAGTTGTGAATTTTCCAAAGATATCATTAATACTGTACTATTCGCGATAAAATACATTCAGATTTTCATACAGATTTTTATTCTTTCGTGAATAATTACATCCTCCGTCTTATTCTAACAAAACTGCTCCAAACTAAACTAAAACTAAAACTGTAAACAACATTGGCAGTGTTGCCAAACACTACAGTCCTCCGCGCGTTTAATAATAATTTTTTTTTTTCAATTGAGGACGAAGTCTAGAAGATGACTCGGTGGCTTTATTTCGCGCCTGGGCCGTGAACTTGGTAGCTCAGGTTCGGTAGTTGTAGCGTCGGTATCTACAGGGGCTGCCCTCTCCATATCTGCGCGATCAACGGATGGTTCTTTCCAAAGACGGAGGTGGGAACTGTTCCTTGTATAAGTTTTCCCATTCAATTTGACGTCGATCTCCATTCCCCGGCTTACTACAACTTCTGTAGGTTCAGGAAGGTAATTCGGCGATAATTTGTTCTTGGGATTCGGATCACGAACTAGTACTTTTTGTCCTGGCAAGTACGCTGGAGGGGTTACTACATGGCGATTTGAATCAGCGTATAGTTTCCCTTTTAGTTTCATCAGTTGATCACGATCTTCTACTGCTGGATCGCCTTATCACTTAAATGGAATTTAAACATCATATCGGCAGGTGCGATGCCCGTTGTAGCGTTAGGCGTAGTTTGTTGTAAGAATAAGAACTTTAAAAGTTCATCTCTCCAGTCCTTCCCTTCAATCTGAGCGGTTTTCAGTCGCTTTAATATAGATCGATTCTGACGTTCTACTTCCCCGTTTGATTATGGCCAAAGAGGAGTACTATAGAATAATCTTATTCTGTTTTCTTGGCAGTATGATGTCACATCTGGGGCATGGTGTTGGGGTGCATTATCGCAGGTGAGGACTTCTGGTAATCCATAGCGAGCGAAACATCTTTTTAACGAATCTATAACAGATTTCTGCCCGATTGTTTTTAGGATTTCGACTTTGTAACATCTAGTATAGTAGTCGACAATTACTAGAAGGAAGTCATTAGATGGGAGGGGACCTAATACGTCGAAGGCTACTTGTTGCCACAGGGCTTCGGGTAGGTAGCGGCAACGAATCTCTTCCGATGGTTGAAATTTTGCGACCACTTGGCATGCGTGACATTCTTTAACTGTTTTTTCTGTGTCCGAGTGGATATTTGGCCACCATACCTTTGAACGTCGTCTCGTCTTCATCGCTACAATGCCTGGGTGACCTTCATGGGCTAATGCTAGGGTTCTTTCCCTCAAGCTCTTCGGAATTATAATACGCTGATTTCGCAGGACTATATTACCAAATACGCATAACTCGTTTCTTACCACTTTGTAGGCTATTGGTGCACTCTCCCAGGCCTAGAATTCGATATATCTTTGTAGCTCTCTAATTTCCTCATCGTCTTTTGATGCTTCTTGAATTTCTTCGAGCGAGAGAGCTTTTGGTACATGTGCAGTAGGGATGAGTTGGACCTGCGATTCGACCCTATCTGAGGTTGTTGATAGCGGTAAAACACACAGCTATAAAAGTGGATCTGCAAGGTTTGTTTTCCCTGGGCAGTGGACAAGTTCGAACTCATATCCTATTAATCGTAATCGCCACTGTTGAATTCGAAGATTTTTTAGAGGAGTTAGGCAGTAATTGCACTGGTTTATTGTCAGTTACTAGTACAAATGAACGACCATATACGTAGAAGTGAAAATGTTCTGGCGCCTAGGCTAAAGCATAGGCTTCGCGTTCTAGTTGAGAGTATCGTTGTTCTGTTTCTGTGAGGCTTTTACTCACATATTCTATTAAACATGGCCCATCTTTTGAAATTTGGACCAGGACTGCTCCCAGCGCTGAAGGGCCTGCATCGCAATACAGCTGTGTCTCCAAGTTTGGGTGGAAGTGGCTTAAACATTGTTCTGAAGAAAGTGCATTTTTTAATTCACTAAATGCTTTATCGTGGTTTTTTGTCCAGATGAACCGATTATTCTGTTTTGTAAGCTCGCGGAGGGTTGCTGTTAATAAGCTATAGTTAAGGATGAATTTGCTCGTGAAGTTTGTTAGGCCCAAAAAACTAGAGAGCTCGTTTTTATTTTCTGGGCGTCGGAAAGTTTTTATCTCATCGATTTTCTTCGGGGATGCAAACACGCCTTTGGCATTTATGACGTGGCCCATACAGAGACCGGAAGCCAGCCGAAAGCTGAAAGCCGAAAAGCCGAAAGCCGGTCATTTTTGAGGCTTTTGGAAAGCTGAAAGCTAGCTCAGCTTTATAATTCAGCAGCCAAAAGCTAGCCAAAAGCTTTATTTTTTTGGCTTTCTAACAGCTTTTTTCAAAAATTAAAGTCCAGTAAAAAAACTAAAAAGTAAAAACATAGTAAAAACGTAAAATTCTATTCGCGTCATGCTGTCATGCCAAAATAAAATTATCAAATTACATTCAATTTTCTCGAGTTAAAATCCAAAAAAGATTGATTTTTCTAGTGAGATTTTTCTATATTTTTCCCTCCAACTGCAATTAGACGTGCTTAGGTGGATAAAAGTGGAAAGCCGAAAGCTGAAAGCCGAAAGCTGAAAGCTGAAAGCCGAAAAAAGCCGTATTTTCCTCCAGCCAAAAGCTAGCCAAAAGCTAGCCCAATCAGCCATATAATTTCAAAAGCCAAAAGCTAAAAGCTCCAGCCAGTGATGGGCACGCTCCGGTTGGGAGCGGAAGAGCGGTCGGAGTACTCCGCTCTCGCTCCGGAGCGAGAGCGGAGCGCGCTCTTTTTTTAATACAACTACAACAACCGGAGCGCGCTCCGGAGTACTCCAGCCTGGAGTGGAAATTTAAAGAAAAGAGCGCGCTCCTCTGATAACGCTCCTCTATCATTGGAACGTTTCAATAAATGAATATTGGAATTTTTTATATTATAATTATTATTTATGAGACTGTTTCTTTCTATACCGTGCGCGCAATTGATTTATTACACACCGGCAAAAAAAGTTACAAAAATCAATTCATGTAATTTTGAAATAACATTACAACTTGAAACTGTGGATTGATTTATAGTTCTAATCAGTTTTATAGTATTACTTGATAAGAAATTGGTGTCAAAAATAATTCTATATAGTTTTAATAAGTTTTAATATTGATTTTGAAATCATGTAAAATGCGTTTTTAGCAGATTTTTACGTTGATGTGTAAAGAATTAGTTGTGCGCACGGTATTAAATCCTCATGTTATAGGTACTCATAAATCAAGATTCACCATTTCACCAGTTCACCACTCACTAAAATTGATTAAATCGAAAAATAATTAATAAAAATAGGTTTAAATTCGACCAACATATCTATATACCAAAATTCACTTGAAAAGAGCGGCGCTCCGACCGCTCCTGACCGCTCCAGGAGCGAGAGCGGAGCGCGCTCTTTTTTTTCTCACTTGGAGCGAGAGCGGAGCGCGCTCTTTTTTTTCTCACTTGGAGCGAAGAGCGGAGCGCGCTCTTTTTTTTCCGGAGCGTGCCCATCACTGGCTCCAGCTTTATAATTTCTATCACTAGCTAAAAGCCAAAAGCCCAGCTTTATCTTTCGGCTTCCAGTCTCTGGGCCCATAAATGAAATTTGAGTAGCCTTAAAGACGCATTTTTCGTAATTCAGTGTAATACCTGATTCTCCCAGTTTGGTCAGCGTAGCGTTTACATATTCATTTAGCTCATCTAGGGACTTCGCGAAGATCAGGATATCGTTAGAATAGTTAACGACATTTTTCAATCCACGTAAAACTTCTTCTAGCGCACTTTGAAAAATGCCTGGTGCACCATGTACTCTGAAGAATAAGCGTTTGTACCTGAAGAGGCCGTGGTATGTTGTAAATGTAGTAATAATGCGTGATTTAGGTGATAATTGAAGCTGGTGAAGAGCGGACTTGATGTCAAGTTTTGCGAAGTATTCGGCCCTACTGATCTTTGCTCTGATCTCGGACATAGTAGGAAACGGGTAATCTTCCTTTTTTATTGCTTTATTGGCCTCCCGCATATCGACGCATAAGCGTGGTTTATTGTTTCGGAATGATAAAACTATGTTTGAAACCCACGTTGCTGGTTCGAGAAGTTATTTGAAGATAGATTAGCGTTGGCTGAAGTTTCTGCTTATAGGGTCTAACCGATTCATCGATCTGGAGACGTGCTTCAAAATTTTTCAGCTTGCCGATTCCTTCAAATAGTTGGGGTACTTTATTCACGGTGTTTATATTTGGTTTTATCTGAAGCACCTCGAGCTCGATTGCGGATTTATGACTAAGTAGAGCTGGACCACTGTTACGAACTACTATAAACTCCAAGTTACATGAACGATTTCCAACACTAATAACACTTTTGAACGAACCAATTATATTCAATGGCGATTTCGAACCATACGCGAACAATTTTTTCTCGTTGTTTTTCGTTTGATGCGCAATCTTGACATTAGCTGTTTTTAAACGTTCCCAGTCACTTTCTGGAATTATGTTCTCATCCGCACCTGAATCGATGACGAAACCTTGTAAAACACCTCCCACCTTAGCGCAGAGTTTGCCTGGTTGGATCCTTGAAGAAAGCGCAAAAACATATTTATTATCAGTACTCTCGTCTTCAGTATTTTCCACATAGTTAATTTTCTTTTTGAACTGGCGACTCCGGTTTCTCTCGTTTTTGTGTTTTTTATTGCACACTGCTTCAAAGTGACCAACTGTTTTGCAATAATTACATTCTTTACCTCTCGCTGGGCAGGTTTCGTCATTGGCTTTATGATTGCCATCCCAATAATAGCATTTAATCGTGAATGTTTTCTTGTGGAGTTTATGTGGCTTATTGGAACCATAGGGCTGGTTATAGAAATCGTTGAAGGGGTGAATGTCGAAAGCTAGCGTGTAACTGCTTTGTGTGCCTAGGCTAGTTCACACAGTTTTATCCCGGTAAGCTCAGGAGTTTCCAAATATTTTTTCCGTAATTCAGGGTTACTACAACGCTCGATAACCTGATCGCAGATTGCTGCGTCGACGTTCGGGAATTCGCAATTGATAGCTTGACGCCGGAAATGATTTACAAAACACTCGGTAGTTTCATCTGTTGTTTGTCCTATTTGGCGAAATACATGCCTTTCGAAAATTGGGTTCGTTTTTAGTATGAAGTATGAATCTAGTAATTAAATAATGTGTTCATATAGTGTTTTATCTGCTGGTTTGATATCGTTATTCGGTATCGCGAAAAATATATCTTGCAGATCTAATCGGCCAAGATTCAATAATGAAGCCTGTGTTCTCTTATCATCTGTGATGTTTTTCGCTGTGAGGTAGAGTGTAGTAGACGATAGAGGGCGCTCAGCGATTAACTCTTTCCGTTCTATATATTATTTTTGTGGATATACGTTTATTCATTGTTTTTCTGTAAACGTGTTCGTAAATAACATATAAATGTAATAAATAATGAATTAATTAGAATGTATATTATTTTATTACGAATACGCGATACAACAGTTTTTGGCGACGAGTAAAAGTGAAATTAATGAACTATCATGTAGTGCTTTATTCAAAGTATTATTTTTTTTCGAGCTATTTAGCGATCTGTTCACTGTCCAAACATGGACGCCAACCAGCTGCAAGAAATTCTAAACAATATGCAGGCGTTTATAACACAAACGCAACAGCAACAGCAACAATTTTTAACACAAATGTTAAACCAACAGTCAACAGCTCAACAACAAAATCTTCCAACAATCAACATAACAAACATCGCACCATTCGAAGCATTTGATAGTAAGAAAGAAAACTTTCGTCTATATCGTGAACGCTTTGATAATTACCTCAGCATGAAAAACATTACCTCAGATGAAAAACGTGCACAACTGTTACTTAATTCTATTGGCGCTCCGAATTATAATACGTTATCAGCATTAGTAGCTCCAAAAAAGCCAACGGAGTTCTCGTATTCCGAGCTTATCAAAAAGCTTGAAGAGCACCTAGCACCAGCTCGAAACACGCTAGTATCTCAACATCATTTCTTATCGAAATATCAATCCAACGAATCAATTGCTGATTACGTAGCGACATTAAGAAAGGAATTAGCGTTATGTGAATTCATCTCTAAATGTGAATGTGGTAAAAACGTATCGGTTGTCGAAACATTTCTTCGCGCTCAGTTCATTTGTGGTATTCGCGACCAGTCAATCACCGAACGCTTATTACAAGGTAACGAAACCGATTTTAACAAAATTGTAGCAAGTGCTATCTCTTTTGAAGCAGCGAAAGCAGATAGTCGAGCCTTATCAACAAAACAAGATAACAATACAACCGAATCGATTAATCGTTTATCTAGAACACCGAAACGAAATTTTAGCTTCCAACAACGAACCCGATCATCATCAGCGCAGTGACGCCAATTTCAAATTAGAAACAGCCCATCAAAAAGCCAACAGCGTCCTAAACACGAATTTTACAACGATTTAGGCGTTAATAACGTGTGCCTCCGCTGTGGTAAAAATAACCACCTTTCGAAAGAATGTAAAATAAATCCGAAAAAATTAAAATGCCAGGCCTGTGGTAAAATTGGTCATATTGGAAAGGTTTGCATTTCGACATTATGTAAACAGAAATGTAATCCAAAGCCAAACAACAAAACAACAGAACAAGAAGTGAAACAACTGGAATCTAGTGACGAAGATATCGACTACGCTGATTTCAATACGTCGTTTGGAATTAATAACGGCGTCGATCTTTTTTCTACGGAGCATGACGAAGATGCTCGAAAATATAAAATAACCATAAACATTGAAAATCAAGCCGTCGAATTTGAAGTAGACTCTGGAGCAGGCTACCCAATTATTTCCGAAGATTTGTTCAATAGATTGAATTTACGTCATCGGTTAGAACCAGTACAACTGTCATTCAAATCGTATACAGGTGAATTAATAAAACTGCTGGGAAAAGCGAATGTCAAAGCAGAATACCAGGGAAAAATGTGCAATGGGTATATATATATTGTACCAAAAGGACACATGCCATTATTGGGGAGAACGTGGATCAGAAAACTCAATATCAACTTGAAACAGCTCGATCAACTAGCTAGAAATAACAAATCAACAAACGAAGGTATTTCGAACATTTTAACAGTTAACGACCTAGAAAAACAATTTCCAACAATTTTTGAAGAAAAAATTGGGTGTATTCCAAACGTTGAAGTACAGCTACAATTACGCGAAGGTGCTATACCACGATATTTTCCCCCACGGACAGTACCATACGCGCTAAAGGAAAAAGTAAGCCGAGAATTAGATAATTTAGAGAAAATTGGTATTTTAGAAAAATATCAGAACTGCGACTGGGGTTCTCCTATCGTACCAATTGGTAAGGCCGACGACACAGTGCGCGTTTGTGCGAATTACAAACTTGGAGTGAACGACCAGCTTGTAAACTCAAATCATCCAATCAAAAAAATTGATGACGTATTACATAGCCTCAGAAATTCTAAATATTTTTGTACGTTAGATTTGTACAAGGCGTATCTACACGTAAAAGTAGATAAAAAATCAAGCGAAATCCAGGCAATCTCAACACACCAAGGATCATACAAAGTGAACCGTTTAAGCTTCGGTATAAAATCAGCGCCTGCAGAATTCAACGGTATTATGGATCGAATATTGAAAAATATCCCTAAAACCATTGCATATTTCGATGATATCATCATTCACAGCGCAACTGAAGAAGAATGCACGAATCATTTAATGGCATGTTTACAAACATTATCTGATAATGATTTACACATAAACAGACGCAAGTGCTCGTTTTTCAAAACTGAAATTGATTACTTAGGCTATCGTATATCGCTGAACAAGGTAAAAAAATCGCCGAAAAAAATCGCAGCCATCGTTAACCTACCAAGACCAGTTAAAGTAAAACAGCTTAAAAGATTCTTAGGAATGGTAGCACATTATTCTCGTTTTATACCCAAAGCATCGACGTTGAATGCACCACTTCGTAAACTTTTAAGAAAGGAAAGCAAATTCTGTTGGACGCAAGAATGCGAAGAATCCTTTCAGAATTTAAAGAATGAAATTGCAAGTGACCGGGTAGTGGTACCATTTAATCCAGAGCTGCCAATCGTGTTAAGCACAGATGCAAGCCCCTACGGAGTAGCAGCAATATTATCGCACATGATAAATTCGGAAGAGCGGCCGATCGCGTTTGCATCAAGATCGCTATCAAAATTGGAACAGAATTATGCACAGATAGATAGAGAAGCATTAGCGATAATGTTCGGCGTGAGTTATTTCCATGAATATCTCTGCGGTAATAAATTTACACTGGTAACCGACAATAAACCACTAACTCATATATTTCATCCGAAAACAACGATGTCAAAAACCACCTCCGCTCGTTTAATTCGTTACGCATCATACTTATCAGGCTATGAATTCGATCTAAAATTCAAAAAATGCGACGAAAACCAAGACATTGATTGCCTATCGCGCATACCAGGAAATCACAATATACAGACAGCCGATGTGATTATCAACAGAGAAATCGACGAATTATTCGCAACTAATATTGCGCAAATTTCATCAACTGAAATTGATTATAAACGTTTAAAAACTGAAACAGCGAAGGACCAGAACTTACAAAAACTAATCTCCGAATTAGAACAGGGTACTCCAAATCCTGAAATAACGGTGAACGATGGAATTTTATTTCGAGGTGAACGTATAGTAATCCCAGAATCAATGAAAAAGGCAGTTCTACAAGAGCTCCATGTAACACACGTAGGATCGACAAAAATGAAATAATTAGCCAGGAAATACTGTTACTGGAAAGGCATCGACAAAGAGATTGAAAATTTGGTGAAATCATGCAACGAATGCGCATCTAATTTAAACGCACCCCCCAAAGCCCCACTCCATCCCTGGGAAGAACCAAAACAAAACTGGGAACGTATCCACATCGATTATGCAGGGCCAATAGACTAGACATATTTTCTCATCGTAGTTGACGCAAAATCAAAATGGGTTGAGTGCGAAATATTGAACGAACCACCATCAGCAAATAATACAATCAACATTTTAAATAAAATCTTCGCTTCGCATGGTTACCCCCAAAATTTGGTATGCGATAACGCATCAATCTTTTCCTGTCCTATGTTTTCGAATTATTGCCAAGACAATAGAATTTTCCTAAAGCACTCAGCGCCAAATCATCCAGCAACAAATGGATTAGCGGAAAGAACCGTACAAAGTATTAAAAAGAAACTAAAGGCGATGAAAAACGACAAAATACCTCTACAAATAAAAATTTTGAAAATTTTATTCCGCTACAGAGCAACACCACTGAAAGATGGAACCTCTCCTGCTGAAAGATATTTGAATCGAAAATTACGCATTCGTCTCGATAAATTAAAGCCGTATGTCGAAAAAACATCGATTTTAAAGCAACCAGGAACAAGAAGCTCGAAAGTTGGAGACCTAGTTAACATTCGTATTTATTGAAAAAATCAGGCAATCTAGAGACCAGGCGTTGTAATCGCTAAATTTGGAAACCTGCATTATAATGTGCAATTAGAAGATGGTCGAATGTTGAAGCGTCACATTAACCAGCTACGAGCCCGATCGCCAACTCAAAAAACTGTATCCTTTGATTCTACAACTACGCCAGCGATTGAAAATAAATCAGAACCAGAAATCGACGTTCGTGTGCATATTCCATTCGCGCAGATACAGCAACAGCAAGATGAACAGGAACACCATCCTCCTCCTAAAGCCCAAGTTGAGCAACCAGGGGTCCGACGATCAGCACGGCCGGTAAGGCCACCTAATCACTTGCGAGATTTTATTCGTTAATCATTTTTTTTTTTTCATTTTTTTTTATTCATTCCTTTTTGTTCTTTTAGTTCATAGTTTTAATCATTTTTTTTTTCTCTTTTCGTACTGTCATTGTTTCCTATATATATTTACGTATTCATTATTTTTTTTAACATATGTTTTCTCTCACCGCCGGGGAGAGACTGTAGTAGACGATAGAGGGCGCTCAGCGATTAACTCTTTCCGTTCTATATATTATTTTGTGGATATACGTTTATTCATTGTTTTTCTGTAAACGTGTTCGTAAATAACATATAAATGTAATAAATAATGAATTAATTAGAATGTATATTATTTTATTACGAATACGCGATACAACATAGAGTTCAACCGAACGTTTCTATCTGAGCCATTCAGACGCGGAATGTACGTTAAATGGTGTCGGTTGAGAATTTGTCATACCTGAAGAATCTGCCATCACATATACATATGTAACATAGACCAAACGTGAAAAGGAAATTTATAAAGTTTTAACCGACTGCGCCACTGTAAGTACTATTCGTGATAAAATACATTCAGATTTTCATACAGATTTTTATTCTTTCGTGAATAATTATATCCGCCATCTTATTCTAACAAAACTGCTCCAAACTAAACTAAAACTAAAACTGTAAACAACACTGGCAGTGTTCCCAAACACTACGAGTACCAAGAGAAGCATTTATAAAACATTCGATTGTATCAGATTTACCAGTAAACATTAAACCCATGTGTTTTGTACCTTTCAAGTATCTTAAAATTTTTATCACTTTTAAGTAATCTTCAATGGTATATTTATCTTGATTTCTACTAACTACATTAACTGAGAAAGCAATGTCTGGTCTTGTGCCATTTGCAATATGTAACAGTGTACCTACGACTTCTCTAAACAGCATTTTCCTTTCTAAACTTTCATAATTTTTTGAACTTTTCTTTTCAGTAGAAATCGTCATACTTGGAGTATCACAAGGACTACATTTCTCCATATCGATTTTTTTCAACATATTTTTGATTAATTTAGTTTGATGAAGGAAAATCCTCTTATTTGCCCTGTCTCTATAAATTTCAAAGCCAACAAATTTTTTCGGAAGTCCCAGATCTTTTATATCGAACACCTTTGCTAAATTTCTTTTTAGTTCAACTATTTTCTCTAGACAATTACCTATAATTAATATATCATCAACGTATAGCAAAATTAATATGAAACGATTACCACATCTCCATATAAAGATACAAGATTGAAAAGCATAGGTACGAAACTTTAATTTTTGCACAATTCTTCTTTCACTTTATTATACCAGATTTTTGGACTGATTTTTTTTTTTTTTTTTTTTTGGTGGTGTTTTTAACTGCCTTGGTTATCACGCCACCTCTAGGATGGTTAAATTTTTAAATAGAAGGCCGCAATGTTGTAAAAGAGTCAAAATGTTATGGATATTTTGTGGGTCGTCGGTTATTTCTTGTTTGATTTTTAATGATTTTCGAATGTCATACAATTTTGGACACAGAAAGAGAAGGTGGTTGACAGTGATATTTTGTTGATGACATAGGCTGCATATTGGTGGAGGGAGCTTTTCGAAAAGGTAACTATGTGTGAGCCTAGTGTGACCAAGTCGTAGTCTGGTGATTGTTATTTCGCTTTTCCGATCTAAGTGGTCGAGGTGTTTCCATGGTGTAACTGATTTTTTATGGGTGAAGAGTTTGGATGTGTTTTGGTAGGACCATTCTGATTGCCATTTTTGGGTGGTAATTAATGTGAAGTAAGATTTGAGGTCTGTGGGGGTAAAAATTTGAATGGGAGAAGTATTACTAGCGGTTTTTGCGAGGTGGTCGACTTTGTCGTTACCTTCAATGTTTACATGGCTGGGAATATACATCATTTCGATTGTATTTCCTGCTTGAATAAGGGAGTGTATTAAGTTTTGAATTTGGTAAATTAGGGAGTTTTCTGAAAAGGAGTTTTGTAGAGCCTGCAAAGAACTGAGGGAATCGGATAAAATGAGGATACTTTTTACTTGAGGGGAAGTAATTTGTTGGATCCTTTTCAAACAGTACACCTGCACAATACAAAAAAACAATGTTGAAAATAGTACTTATCACGGAATAAATGAATTGCAATTAAATAAAAAAAGTTATCTCTCTTATCTTCACGTATCATACTTTCTGATTTTTTCTTCAAGGCAGTGAACAATTTATTATCAAATCCAAATGATGATTTCAACTTTCTAATATACCGAGAAATTGTGCTCAAAGAAGGCAATTGCAAAATTTTTCGTTTCAATATATGGCGATATTGCCTTTGACTCTTGATCTTTAATAAAATACATTCGTAAATGAATTTTTTGGTATATCTGATACCCTTCCTGTAGGATTTGACCGCCGAGATACGCGCCAAATTACTTTCCTGTTGATTTTCAGGCAAATGCGTATTTCATTATTCAAGGTATTTATAACACGATCACTTTTGAATTTTTTTTTTCATTTCTTTCATACACCTTTTCAATGTTACAGTCTGAAAATAAACACAAAATTAGTTAAAATTGCGCAATTATAAGTACGAAAGCAATAAAATACTGCAGAAGCTAAAATAGAAGAATATGCACACATCAAAATTACATAGTAGGTATTGCAATACTACAGCTGTAAAACTATTTCATTTCAAGTTATACCAAATATGCAGCTATACCTCTAGCTCCATGTCGTCTATCAATACACAACTACAGATTTTAACAATTCACATGCCCAACAATCAAACTACTAAAATCAATACTTCATTTAAAAAAAAAAATGATTCAAACTACTTCAGAAAACTATTAAACTACTCACATAATCAAGGTATGGGTTAGTTACAAGGAAAAAAAAAGGAAAGTGTTAAATATGTATAAAATTCAGCAGAGCGTAGATTTATTTTCCCTCCAAATAAAAAGTGACCTTTTTACGATAATATCGAAATTTCTTCCCAAATAAAACACGTTTTTTAAGTTTCCTTCACATCTTTTTCCTTCGGATACTTTTTCGCTTTATTTGTCGGTAATTTTCGCTACACACAGCACACAATTTTCTGTTATTGCCAAAACTAACAAAACTAATACATTTTTTGGATGCACACCTGATGAATGAGTCAAAACCAAAGTCATATCAAAACAAATAGGGCATTGATAAGTGAATAAAAATAAAGAGGTAAAAGGAACATGTTTGATGACTTTTTTAGTTTGATGCAATCTGTAATGAAAATAATGATTATTGCGGTAATACTAGATTGAACGATAAGACGTAAATAATAAATTGTTTACCTTTCTCTGAAACTGTTGGAGCACATCTCCAAGTTCTCTACCATATGTATTAAATTGGCAGCATCAGCGAGTCGTATTTCTTCATATTCCTCTATTTTTATTTTTACATCTTCCAAAATTTACAATAATGTGTAATTAAGGACCAAGAATAGCAACGAATTTTCAAGAACTTACTTTCACTTTGAGGTCACTTTCAATAACAATTCTTTTCATTGGCTTAAAAGTTTCTCTATTATTCAGTAATATTAAAATAATAACTGGTTCAAAAAGTATGGAATGAATCCATATAAAATTCCCATCATTGAGAGCAAGAGAGGCAATTACATCATTTACGTTGAGTTTTGTAAGGCAAGAATCTAGAATGTATATTTTGGAAAATGAAAACTGGAATAATTTTTACCATAAAATACTAACTTAAATTATGATGTTGAGGTCTTACCAAATTTCGGTAAATTTGACCTTTGAGTATTAATATAGTAATATGGAGAGATAAAAGTGTAGTTCCATCAGGGTTTTGATAGATAGCGCAGCGCCAACTATGAATTGTGCACTTGTTGTGCACTTACTTGGCAGTACGCGTAAGATTGTACATTGCGACGGGTTTTCAGGTTTGCTGCGTGACGTCAGAGATTAGCGGCGAAAGAGGAATGTTGAATGAGCACCAATCAGCACGTTTCGTTTCCGTCCGACCTTTAGTAAAGGGACGTTGGTGCCATGTTTGTGCACATGAAGTGTACAATTCGCATCTGATATAGCGCCCTCTATCAGGTCCCTTGATGCGTAATGCTAAGAGTATGGCTTTTATCTCTCCATATTACTATATTAATACTCAAAGAATTTGACAGTGCTTCATTAATATCAGTACCGCATGTATCAGGTGTACTTATCTCTGATTCTACTTTTTTTCTTTTCCGCTCAATAGGACTATAACTCCTTTTTTTCGGGCTTTTTCTTTTTTCAATTTTAGTTGATAAATAAGAGGGCGAATTTGGAAACATTGATAGTACGGCATCGTTACTTAATGCGACTTGTCCTCTGGGCTCGAGATTAACAGTTCCATCAGGCAAAACAATTTTGAAGTGCTGTAAAATGAAACGTTCTTCAAAATGAAGACTGCATACTGCATCGCCTCTTTTTACCTTGCGCTCCCATATTTCAAATCTAGTTGGATCCTGATAAGTTGAGAAATGTATTAGAGAACATGTATTGAAATTTGAAAAATTAGAAGCAATTGAAAATGTAAAATAAAATATTACTCATCCTTGGCATTTTGAAAAAATAGGGCTTAAGAAGTCCATTCTTCAAGGTGCTAGGTGCATTTCCCCGGCACCCCCACTCCGGAATTTGGAAATGAAACTTGGTGCATTCGTTTGTGCTACGTTTGTGCTGGTTTGTGCCGCAAACCCTGTCGTTTGTGCTACTCTCCTTCCCAAGGTATACTCAAAACAGTTTGGGGGTGCTGGGGAAACGTCCGCACCCCCACCTCCTCCAATGGGGTTCAAACAGGTCGCAATCGTTTGTGCTACGTTTGTGTTGGTTTGTGCCACAAACCCCGTCGTTTGTGCTACTCTCCTTCCTGAGATATTCAAAAAACAAGTTGGGGGTGCTGGAGAAATGAAAATTGAAAATGTGTATAAGAGGGTTGAAAATAATTCGATTGATTAGAATTTGATGGCAATCGTTTGTGCTACGTTTGTGCTATCAGATGCATTAATTTTTGTCTCTCCCCCCTCCCCTTTCCCCCTTTCCACTATTTCAGGTTAAGCATATAAGGAAATAACTCAAATACACATCTTAGGAAATGTTTTATTACCGAATACAATAGGAAAGATCGTCGTAAACAACATATTAACAATTATCACCCATCCCCTATACCCAAACCCCCCTCGAAGTAGATCACAGCTCCCCAAAATCGGTTTCTTCAATATATCTTGATAGAGTTGAATTTTAGCACTAAAATTGTTCAATTACATTTTGTTCTACACTAAATTTCTTGTACGGCGATGTACTGAATATATTTACACCATGAATAAGAGGAGAGTAGTATAGCATTTCAAGCATAGAAGGTTTAGAGTGGTACTAAATTACACCAAAGTCCAAATGCATACATGTACCGACCTATAAAACACCAAAAAAATCATACAATATCCCCAATTGATTCTGGTACCCCCGAGAGCGAACATTCCTGATGTTTAAAATAAGAGGAGGTTGGTAAGACTGGTATGTACTTATTACTTAGACCATTTAGTATTTAACATAGACCGCGCTAACTAATGGAAAATCACGTTATCAGTGGCTCCAACATATGAGTGATTCTATAAGCGATTCAGTTCCAAACAAATTGAATTATCAGTGATTATCATGATTTTTTTCCCGGGTTTTTCGGGGTTTTTATTTTATTAATGTTGAAAATGTGTTAAAATGAATTAATGAATATGATTTTTGAAACCTGCATTGCTTGTGGTGATCGAGATTCGACGATTTCAAGGTTTAAGTAAGTATTTATGGCTTTTATGCTTTATTTCGCAGTCAATGTGTTTTACATACTTCCTAAAGAAAAAGATGCGAGGGAAAGATGGCTTAGGAATTGTGATGTACTGCCACCATACGAATTCTCAAAATCTGCAAAAATATGTGCCCTGCACTTTGCAGAAGAGGCATTCTCTACCCCGAAAACAGAAACAGTTCGTCGAAGAAGGTTACGGAAGAATGCAGAACCCAGTTTTCGAGTAGAGTTTGCATGGTATTTCTTTATTTAGTTGAAAGAGAACGCAATGTGTTAGTGATTTCTAAAGTCCAAAAAAAATTTTAATTCAAGTCAAATGAGATCTTTTGAAAACATATGAGTGAAAAAAGAAATACCATACAAACTCTACTCGAAAACTGGGTTCTGCATTCTTCCGTAATCTTCTTCGATGAACTGTTTCAACGTGATAGAAATCACTGAGTCATAGGAAAAATTATTTTTTTACACATAATAGAGTAATTTGTTAAAAGAATTACGAAAAGAATTATTTAAAAAGTTAATAATCACGTATTCATTTCATATAGCTAATAAAATTATTGATAAATTGTGTTTGTTTGGAACTGAATCGCTTATAGAATCACCCATATGTTGGGACCAGGTTCTTATCAGTTAGAGCGGTCTATGTTAATACTAAATGGTCTAAGACTTATTATCGCATTAGAGATGTGCACTAAGGTGGAGTAAAAGAAAAAATGCTCTTCAATTTTGATCAAATTTTGGGAGGTGGTTTACTTTGAGTTGAAAGTCCCAATACAAAATTTCAGAACCCATGGATCATTTGGGGGGAGATGGGGGTCCTCAAAGCAGGGTCATTTAAAAAAAGTGATTTTTCGCTTCTGTAGCCTCCAGATTGATACATAACCATAACCACACAGGGCTGGAAGGGTGCAATTTGAGTTTTTACTTCTCTCTAGCGCATCGGCAGATCGATTGGAGGCCATCTTGATCGCCCTACCTAGGGGTTGATTAGTTGCAGATTGACGATTTAAATTGCACCTTTCTAGCCCTGTATGGTTATGGTTATGTATCGATCCGGAGACTATAGACACGAAAAAACACGATTTGGAAATTCTTACGTAAAAATCGTCAATCTGCAACACAGTCATTGGAAAGAAATTGAGATCTTAACATAAGGAATTTCAATTTTTAATCTTTGAGAAATTTATAAGTAAAAATCGTCAATCTGCATTCCAAAAAATCGTGTTTTTTCGTGTCTATAGTCTCCGGATCGATACATAACCATAACCACACAGGGCTAGAAAGGTGCAATTTAAATCGTCAATCTGTTTCACCCATTTAAACTTTGCTGGGTATCTTGAACTGAATTCTTACAATTCCAAGCTTGATGATCGTCGGTTAATTAATGGTAATTATAACAAAGCCATTTTGGATTGTAACGTTCTCTATGAGTATGGTTCGGCTTTCCACATCTCACACAATATTTTCTCCCATATTGGCGGGGTTGGAACGAATAAAACGATCTATCTGGGCCTCTAGTAACGCCGCGACGACCTCTGCTATGATCGATGCCTCGGCCCCGACCTCAGTACGACTGATGATGAACTTCTGGGAATTTAATGTGAGCGGCAGTTTTATCTCCATCTATATGACCAGCTCTCTCCGTGTTGCCTATGACTGTCGCTTCTTCACTTTTTAGCTCCACTTGTAGGGATTCCAACATTTTGAGATTTTCGTCCTTGGCATTGAAAGTTGTGACAACGTCTTTATAGCGGTGCTTAATTGCCTCAAAGAAATTATTAATAGCGTCTGTATCCTGCTGTTTTTGTTCAGCTTCACGAATCACTTTATTTGAGGACTGAGTATTATCATACAACTCCATTAATTTCTTGCACTCATCGAAGCAATCTACCGATTCGTCTTATTTCATGCGTATTGTTTGAAAGTTTCTTTTTACAGTGAACCTGGCCTGTGGTATGACTGGTTGAATCAAATTTCCCAACTTTTTCAGCATTTCCATCGGCATCTCAAGGTCAGCAACTTGTTGTTTTAGTGAACCATCCAAACGTGAGAGTATAAACGCATTCGTCCATCCAATTGCTTCGGTGCGGAAACGTACTCTGGAATTTTTTCTGAGATCATAAACTCTAGATCCCATGCGCTCAACTCATTTTTTAGGACGTTTTTCCATGAACTGAAATTTACCCCTTTTGAAAGTACAAATGGGGGTAATAGCGAACCCAAAGTAGGCAAGCAGAATTTTTTCTTCGGACTTGATATATCAACTTGAGATTTTCGTTTTTCACTGATCTCATGGTCCTTACCCTCATGGCCGTTATTTTTAGTTTCGGAATTCGACTCTACATCTGCTTCAGGGTCTGAGAACCCAAAATAATCGTTATACAACATGACTGCATGTATTGTACGTGATCTGCTACCACGATAGAATAAAACTCAGCTTTGAACTTCAGCAAACTTTAATCACTCAAAAATGATATGAACTTGTAACGATATATCTTGAACAATGTATAAAAGACCAAAGAAAACTTCGACCATATAATATGGACTGCTAATGTTCGTACAGAAACGAACACCAAAGTGAAGCAAACAATAACCACATCATAGATGAGCTCGCGCATGCATAGTGATATTTCAGGAATGAAAATGACAATTTTCAATGATAAGAATGTTAAACCAACATCAACTACTGATTTAATTTCATTAATACTACTCAATAATTAAAATTACGTTAAAGAAAGTATATTAATAATTATTTCAGTGAATCATAATTGTATAAGTTAATAAGGAAACTGAAACTACGCATGCGTCAGCGCATCTAACTACTTTTGTTGTTGGATTCAATTTCTACCATTTGAATTAGCAGTCCATAGTATATGGTCGAAGAAAGAAAACGACTGCTGGTAGAAACCGAGTTACAGCTCAAACGAACAAATTAATACCTACTTACTTACCTATTAAACTATAACGTAACTTAACGAAACGAGGAACCGAGTGAGAGTGGATTGGATTAGAAAGATAAAATCTATCCTCCAATGTACATGTAAACACAACACTAGCGCACCACTGCTCTGAAGGGTCCCAATATAAATATGCATTTTAATGTTAAATTCCACTTTAGAAAAATAAATATCAACGTTAACGTAACAATTACAACATTTTTATTTCCTAAAAAACATAATTATTATTTCAAAACTCAGTTTCAGGCGTTGCATAACACAACCCACAATATGTATAGAATCACCTTAACGAGAGATTATCAACGACTTTGCAGACGTTAGTCCTGAACAGAGGTGTTCCCGCTCATGCGTTCATTATGCACGAGCCGGAGCGCATTTTGTGAGCAGAAGCGAGAGCGTGCTCATTTCTGCTCATGCCAAATGAGTGCGCTATTAAGTTATTAATGAGAACAACTGGCTTCAGCTTCAGGTACAACTGTACAAGTACAAACTAGTATACTACTAGAAGGAGAATAACTCAAAGCTACTTACCTCGTGGACCCATTGCTCTCATGAGCAGGAGCGCATTTCGTGAGCGCAAGTGGGAGCGCGCTCATATTTTTCGTGAGTGGGAATACCTCTGGTGCTGAAAAATCGCTGCTTAAACAAAACTATTAGGCGCGTATAGGCGAAGTTTCACTCAACTGGGTGGTTTTCCATCTCTATCACTTCATGCATTTCTTGTCAAAAAACGAAGAGCCAAGAATAATTTTTTCGACTCAAGCTTAACTCAGGAGTCAAGTTAACATTCGACTACGACTAGACTGCAACTTTGGAGCAAATCTGAGAGCTCAACTCCAACCCTGAACTGACTCCGAAGTTAAGATAAACATTTTACTCAGATTCCAACCACATACTCTAGAGTCAACATCAAAGCCTTGACTCCAGACTCTGGCTCAACTCCAGAGTTCTTGCGGTTTTGGAGTCATTTTGATTCAAAATGTAGAGTGACTTCCAGTCCTTACAATAAACTATAAAGGTACACTATAATCAAATGTGAAAAATTTGATTTAGGTCTTTCAATGGAACAAATGATTTCCAGTTCATCAACGATGGACCTATAGATATTGACACCATCATTACTTTGGACTCACAAACTGGAAAAACATTAGGTAGTTGGGGAAGGGGATTTTTCTACCTTCCTCATGGAATCACCATTGATCATGAAGGTAATACATGGCTAACTGATATAGCGATGCATCAAGTGTTCAAGGTGAGTAAAAAATAGTATTTTCCCTAATAATTTTTAAATTTTATCATTAAAGTATAAGTAATTCTAAGCAGAAAAATACATAATGAAAATTTTCAGTTCATTAGTCCAGGGCTGATATTTTTATGCTCTAAAAAACCAGCTAATACGCATTAAATATGCGAAAATATTTCCTCGCTACAAAAAATATGCCAAAATATGCTTATGCAAAACGGAGAATTGTCATTGTTCCTGAGAAAAAGGACTAAGAACAAGAACATAAAACTGATAGGTATGTTTGAACAAAGAACAGAACGAGAACAGAACATTTTCAAACTTGAAGATCAAAGAACGAAATGAGACAGTACCTCCTATAATAAAAAGGCCTTAGCGCTGATTTGAAATCAGCGTGTGACGTAACGGTAGTTAGGCGGACTTCGTTTGCTTTCTCTATACACTCAACATGTACGGAAGCGTCGCACCTGCGTTAAAATGAAGATGACTCAAATTTTTCGTGGCAACATAGGATTTTGAAAATTGTATCTTGAAGAAAATTTCACATGCTTTCTAATCATATTAAAATTAATTAATTTTGTGCAAATATTTCCAACATAAATGTCGTTTAAATCCGAAAAAGTCTCAAACTTTACATCCATGTTACTCAAAATTTTGTGCAGTAACTTTAGGTTTTGAAAACATTATCTTATAGGAAATTTAATGAGCTTTACGATGGTATTAAAAAAAATTAACGTTTTTCGAAATTTTTTGATAATTATGGCTATTTTACATTAAAAAGGTCATAACTATATGAAATACTTCTAAACATTAATTTTTTTTTAATATCTTCGTAAAGCTCGTTAAATTTCCTATAAGATCATGTTCTCAAAACCTAAAATCACCGCAGAAAATTTTGAGTAACATAAATATAAATTTGAGACCTCCGCATTTTTCGGCTTTAAACGACTAAAAAAAAAAAACATGTAATAACCTTTCATAAACACTAAGTTATAAAACATGAATCATATCTTTTTTTTACCTACCTATTTCAATTTCAACAAGAAGCAATTTTATAAAATTAAAAAAAAAAGAAATGAATAAAAGTAATAGTGAAATAAGAACAACATACTTATACCAGGTGATTATTTGATTCGAGCACTGCAAGCGCAAAAATCTTTCCCTGATAGAAATAAATTATATATTTGAATGATGTTAGCAAGAATAAATGGCAAAATAATATTTATTTAATGCTTAAAAGCGTTTATCAACGAAATCCAAAATTTGAATTTATGCTTTTGTTGTAAAAAGCTTAATATGTTATGAATTTTTTCACCTTTTAGCTTATTTTTTCGCTTGGGTACTCGAATCAAGTAGTTACCTGGTATTTTTATCATTTGTAAAAGCTACCTATTTTATATGAGCATTATGTTTAAAAAAATACCAGCCTACAAAATGAAAATATCTCTTTACCCAACCTATTTCGACGAGAAGATTGTATTATAAAAGTATTTTTTTTTTTTTTTTTTTTTTTTTTTAGACTCGCTGAATAAAGCAACTGTTTCTAAAGAGTTAATCTAACTCTCGGTCTTTCCAACTCTTTGAAAAAAAAAAAAAAAAAAAAAAAACGCAAACGAGTTAACTCTAAGTTAACTCTTCAAAGAGATGAAAACAATAACTCTTTGCCCAACGCTGGTCTATCTCGATACCAATTGAAATCACAAATACTTTCCAATTCGAAATAAAAAATTAATTTTTGAAGGGCCTCTGTTCAGCCTTTTACGGCCTACTAAGCCCGCAAGCAAGCCCAAGGTTGTACACTCTATGGGCCCTACTTCTGTCTGCGTCATTCCACCCTACTCCAAGCCATGAAGCAAGGTAGGGGCGGTCCGCAATCAGTTCGGTGCCTCCGCCATGGGATCTGGTCAACGTGACCCCACTCATGCAGCTACTCGATCCACCACATGAGCATTGGGGCCATAACACCCACTCAGACAGTCGGCTAGAGTCGTTCACCCACTGCCCAAGTGCGCGCTACCCGCATCACATTATTAACCTACCGCCTCATATCGTAACGTGTGTGGCAGGGGTGATGCAGGCCATCTCCCTCGTCCCTCAAACCCTCACTACTACCCGGTCCCAATCTCCGGGGTTCGGATCCTTGGATTTAGGTGCCACTCGTGTGGCTAACCTCCTCCTCTCCTGCAGCAGCAGCTCCTCTGCGACGCCCCCGTGCCTGGCCTTCCCGTTTGGCATCGTCCTTCCGTAGCATGATGTCATTGACAAACTCCTGAATTGCCTTCCATGACGTCAGCGACAACAGCATTGTTGGGACAAGTGCCTCCGAGGTAAACTCCTCCCTGTCCACTGCCAGGGATACCAACAGCCTGTTGCGCAGGGGGGACCACTCCGGACATGTGAACAGGGTGTGCCCCGCATCATCGGCTTCGCCGGCACAATGTGCACGTATCGGGCTGGGTGCTCTCTGGATGTCGAAAAGGAAATCATTAAAACACCCATGCCCGCTCAGGACCTGCGTCAGATGAAAATGCAGGTCCCTATGACTTCGGTTGCACCAACCTCGTAGGTCCTTTATCAGGGTCCTGGTCCACTTCTGTTGCTTGCTCCCGTGGCTCTCTATCTGGTTCCATCTGGCGGACCAGGCCTCTGTGACCCACTCCTCCAGTTGCCTCTACCTTGTTCAAATTTCCCTCCTCGAGGGTGGCGGCACCATCTCTTTATAACCCTGGAGGGCCCTTCTCGATTGGGCAACTAAATCGAGAGGTGGTGCAGCTGCCAGTGCTAGCGCGACTTCCAGCGAGATGTTACTGTACCCTACTACTGTGCATATCGCAGCGCGTCTCTGGACTTTAAGCAGGGTACACTGGCAGCTCCGAGTCTCTGCGGCACTTCCCCATACTGGTACGCCATACATAAGAACCGAATTCACCACGCTGGCTAGCAGTCTTCTTCGTGGCTCCTTCGGCCCCCTCAGGTTTGGCATAAGCCTTCCCAGGTTCCTGGCGACTCTCTCTGCTTTCTCTCCCGCCTGGCGCAGGTGGTGGGCGAACGACACCAACCTGTCCACGTGTACTCCCAGGTACTTGATAACGTTCGTGGTTTCCACCTCTTCTCCTCGGATCCTTATGTGCGGGGCGGGGAAGTTATATTTCCGCGTGCACACCATTACCTGAGTTTTATGGACAGCGAGCTCCAACCCTGCGTCCTCCATCCAGGTACTGACCCTGTCCATTGCTTCATTCATCACCCATTCGATCTCTTCTGATGTCTTCCCCTTGCCGATGAGAAGGGTGTCGTCTGCGAAGCCGATGATCTGGACACCCTCCGGCATCGCTTCTCGGAGAAGTCCATCATACATCAAGTTCCACAGGGTTGGCCCCAACACCGAACCCTTGGGGTCCCCACAGTTTAGTCTGTGTTCTTCAGGGCCCTCTTCCAACTCATAGGTGATGAACCTATCCCGCAGGTAATCGCGCACCATCCTTACGATGTACCTCGGGGCCTGCTCTGCTTCTAACGCGTCCAATATCCTATCCCATCTTGCCATATTGAACGCGTTCCAGATGTCTAGTGAGATGATGACGCGGACTCCACAGGTCGCCAGCACCTCTCGAATTTCATCCACTAGAATCCCCACAGCCTCCATGTTTCCTCTTCCTTTCCAGAACCCAAACTGCCGTGGGGAGAGTCCTCCCTTTGCTTCGATCCAGTCCTCCATCCGGTTCAATAGCAGCCACTCTAACACCTTGCCCATTGTGTTCAACATGGTCAATGGGCGATAGGAGCTAGGTTCGTTCAGCGGTTTGTCGCCTTTCCTCAACAGGGGAAGACTCCATGCGTCAAGCACGTGTTGAAGGGATGGAGAAGGCTCTATGGTGCGATCTCGTGCACCACGCACAGGACCTCGTTGGGGATGTTGTCAGGTCCCGGTGCTTTCCTCGACGATAGTCTCTCAATGGCCTTCTCCAATTCCCTGGCGTCAAATGCAGGCACTTCGTCCAGAGTTTCCTCAACCTCATACCTGAGGGCAGGTTGGTCCGGGAACAGTGTGCGAACGATGTGTCGGATCCGATCGGGACATCTGATCTCGGGGATTGGTGGGCCGCCCCGCAGCTTGCCAGCCACAAGTCTATACGGCAGCCCCCAAGGGTGACGATCGACGTCCTTGACTAACTCTCGCCAAGCCTCTTCTTTAGCATTACGGATTGCTTGACGGAGCGTCTTCTTTCTCTCCTTGTACTCTTGGTCGTACAGCTGGGCGTTGGACCCGGCCCGCCTGTGGGCTGTTATCGTTACGCGAAAAAATTAGAGACTCGAATTTATTGTACAGAGTTTTATTTAATAAAATAAACATAGACTCGAAACGTTGGTCTCACGAGTTAGACTGACTGTTGAGATTCTCTTAGCATTATTTTATATTGTAGTATATCAGTTAAAAATATATGATAAGATAATAATATGTGAAATATATGATAGTCTTAAAATAGGGGTTTGCTTATTTTCAATTAGCATAAGATATCTAAGTCCAAATTCTAATCATAGATAAATAATTAAGATTGACTTAAAATAGATAGGGAAATTAGTTTCTTAAGATATATTACTTATTATCTTTATTTATACATACTTATTCTAAATAACGTAATCTTAAGTTCGAAGTACAGATAGGGTAAGGGTTGGAGGTTAACACCCCCCGGCGAAGATCGGAGTTATTCGTCCAAAAATTTAACGGATCGGGTGTAGTATCGTTTTGTAGTGGAGGGACGTGGGGAAGGAGTAGTATCGTGATATTCTTCTATCTCAGGACTACGTCTAACATTATATTGGATAGAAGGGATGGTAGTTGGAGATTTTTTACATAAAGGGTATACATATTTATATAACAAAAATAATAATAAACAAAGTAAAACAATTTGGAAAATAGAAATTGCAATATTAAAGTGAATCTGTGGAATCGTACCAAATCCTGAATTTAATTCTTCTTTTTCCAGATCTAACTGTTTTTCGATGGTTTTATACCGGTCAATATTTAGGTGTGTTAAAATAGGAGGTTTGAGTTCAGGAGGGATTTTTAAATTGTTATCAGGTAATGTGAAATTTACATTTGGGAAGATATGCACAGTAGTAGAATTAACGTCTATATGATTTACAAAATAATTTTTTGCGGTAATCGCAGTACAGTGAGGCGGTAGTTTCAAAATTCCGGAGTTAGGTAATTGCTGACGAACATCGGCCAAGGTTGGACAGGAAACAGTCATAATTTGTGGTTTTTCCCAAAATAAATAACCATTGATTACGTTGAAGTTCGTGCCAAATATCAGGAAAGATTATGACTGTCTGGAGATGGCATAGTTCTGGATCTTGTTCCCCTCGTATTGGAACTGTTTCGCAAATTGGTTCTGTGCGCAATTGTGCAATTGGACATAATCTGTAATTTTGAGAAACTGTTATACATTCATTCAAATCTTGAAGTAAGGCGTATTGTGCTATGTTAGGTTGCTCGGAAAACAAATAAGGAGTAACGGGGTTAATGAAGTGATAAACAAAATTTTTAGGATTTTTGAATGGAAAGGGGAACAAATGATATATATCGTAGTATCGATTTTCAATCACAGGTAATTCGATGACAAACTGCAAAATATTAGAGCCCATGATGGAAGTATGTATTTTACTTATATCAGCATATCTTTCAGTTTGTTTAATGGTTTCATCCAAGGGAAACTTTTGATTTGGTTCCAAGTGTATTTGAAAAATGATTTCTCGCAAACGCATAGGCGTTAGTACGGTCGTTGAAATGACATCCCGTTTCGCGAAAAGTACAGCATTCTGTAGTTGATCCAGTTCATCTTGTGTTATACAAAATAAAGATTCTAATATGTGATCTAGTTCTTGTAGTCTTTGTTGAAGGGTAACGTTGAAATTCAGAGTGTTAACGCTATTCACAATATTTTTAACTGAATTTATCAGATTTTGTTGATTTTTGTCGAATTGTTTGCTAGTGGTATAAAAACTATTCACAGTATTGTTGATGATTTGGATATGATGATTAATTAATCTTCGAATTTTGGAGTCGTCTGAATATAGGGTTTTTAAAGTTTTATCGTAATACTCAGCATCGTCGGAGTTAGGGGTTCCCCAAAGCCACTTTTGAACATGTCCAATGGCATTGAATAAACCTCTTTTCCTTCTAACTCTAGAATTCTCTACTGAATCGATTAGGGATTTCAGCTTATCTTGTAGGATATTAATTTCGGCTTCTTGGTTCTTCAAATCATTCGCATTTTTTTCTTTATTTCTTATTAAATCTTTTAAATAAATCAACCTGTCGATTTTATAACGAATTTCGGATAAATTAAAGGTAGTAACTAGGTGCCAATTTGATATATGATTCCCAGCAGCACCCATATGGTGGAAATAAAGACCATTATGGCTTGTGATCGGTGTAATTATTTCAGCCTTTGAGAAAGGTAACAACATCATTACTAAAAATATTGTCGATATTGTGGATGTTTTCAAAATTGGTTTTGGTGGAATATATTTTTGAACCTTAGTACCATGATACGTTTTTAGCGTTCCATTTACATTTACTGTCACATTCGGGATATTGACAGCAGTAATCTCGTATGGACCTTCAAACTGATTAGTGAGTGATCTATGCGAACGCGTCTTATCTTTTATAGATAATCGCACTAAATCACCAACTTGAAAATCGAAAGTCGTATTGTGTTGGGCATTGTAACGTGAAGTTTGCTTTTGCTTTAAACGCTTTTGTCTCTTGTTCGCTTCCTCGTAAAGTTTTTCGAACTTATTTTTTGTTACGTTAAAATAATCGTCATATGTTGGACGTTTATTATCTTGCTCGAGGTATGGTAATTTAGGGTTTCTTCTATACAGAAGCGCATATGGTTGATAACCAGTAGATGAGTGAACCGTTGTATTGTACATGAAAACAGCAGAATGGACATGAAAGTCCCAATCATCCTTTTCGTTGTTTATGAAAAATTTGAGGTGTTCTTTTATCGTACAATGTGATCGTTCTAAAGCACCGTTAGATTCTGGATGATATGGACTGCATATTAATTTTTTGATACCCAATTCATTATTCAATTTAAGTAGGAGTTCGGAGCAAAGTTCAGATCCTTGATCCGATAAAATTTTCTCAGGGATTCTAAATAACGAGAAATATTCGATCAATTTTTCGAATATATGTATTAGGGACTTTTCAGGAATAGGCTTCATGTATAAAAATTTTGTCAGATTATCTTGAATTGATAGTATGTAGCGATTTCCAACTTTACTAACATTAAATGGACCAACGATGTCCATTGAGATTTTTTCTAAAGGTTCGTTTGCAGTATCAGTGATTTGCCTAGGAGGTTTTATTGGATGCCTATCTATTTTTCTCATTTGACATTCTATGCATGAACGAGTAAATTGCCGGAGTTCAGTTTTCATTCCAGGCCAGAAATATCCATTACGAATGAGTTGGAAATACATTTTTTCATATCCAGGATGGCCCATTAAGATACTATCATGTGTTTCTTTGAAGAATTTTGTTTTATCTTCTGGTATTGGTTTATAGATAGCCCAAAATATTTCCAAGTTTTTTAAACAACTTTGTATTATGGAATTAGTGTTTTTACGTGTGGCTCTTGTTTAAGATGCATCATTTCTCCCATAAGTACTTCAAATGTTTTTGGAGGTTCATAGATTTCGATAAGAGTACGTTTCAGATCTTTCCAGCTTTCAATTTCGGATGAAAGAATTCGGATTTCTTGTTTGGGGTCAGGCCCTAATCTAGAGGCTACGAAAGGTAATAGTAAATGGTGTTGCTTTGGGTTGCACATAAAGAAGGCTGAACTGCATTCTTTCAAAAACGCAGATAAAGTACCTTTTTCCCCATTGAATTTTAGAGTTAGATATTTTTGAGCTTCTTGATAAGTGATGTATTCTCGCTCCTCATCTTTTTTAGAAGTAGAGGGGATTTCTTTATTAGGAGAATTATTTACTTTAGAAGAGACTGGATTATCTGAAGGGTTGGTCATAATAATTGGATTGTAAAATAACGGTTAATAAGTAATAAGATTGGATAGGAATGAGCAACTTATCTGAGTGTGTAGGTTCCGTTGGCTGATGAATTGGCAGCTTCGACGTTTTCGAAAGGTTGTTGGATGTTCTGAGAAGGTTCTGAAGGTTCTGAAGTTTCCGAAGTTTCTGAAAGTTTGGAAGGTTCTGAAGTTTCTGAAGGTTCTGAAGGTTCTGAGAATGTTCTGAAGGAGTACGGTAACTCCAAATTTAGGAAATTTTAGAAAAAATACGAATGTTCTGAATCGAGCGAATTTTCAAAAACGCATAACGAACGAAACAGGTACGGCGTTTAAACCTCGACGAGATACGAACTCCCTAACTGTAATTTTAGAGACTCGCGGAACTATCGCGGAATTCAAACGCGTATCCTACCGACTGCGCCATTTTGTTATCGTTACGCGAAAAAATTAGAGACTCGAATTGTACAGAGTTTTATTTAATAAAATAAACATAGACTCGAAACGTTGGTCTCACGAGTTAGACTGACTGTTGAGATTCTCCTAGCATTATTTTATATTGTAGTATATCAGTTAAAAATATATGATAAGATAATAATATGTGAAATATATGATAGTCTTAAAATAGGGGTTTGCTTATTTTCAATTAGCATAAGATATCTAAGTCCAAATTCTAATCATAGATAAATAATTAAGATTGACTTAAAATAGATAGGGAAATTAGTTTCTTAAGATATATTACTTATTATCTTTATTTATACATACTTATTCTAAATAACGTAATCTTAAGTTCGAAGTACAGATAGGGTAAGGGTTGGAGGTTAACAGGGCGCGAGTGCTTCTCCTTCGTGCTGCTTTGCACTCGCGCCTCAGTTCGGCTATGGCCTCCGACCACCAGTACTTGGCCTTCCGTCCCCCCGGGTTTCGCCTGAGGGGGCATATGCGATGGGAAGGTATGGACCTCTTGTCCTTTGGTGTGGCAACACTGCATTGAAGAGTACCAGCTATGGCGTAGCTGGCACGACTAGGGTCACTTTGTGCGTATCAGTCTTGGTCTGTTGGTTCCCATAACATATTCGTATTTCGTTATTTACAAAACAAATAAAAAGCAATTTTCTTGAGTTTCGGTTATTTGACGGATTTTGAGATGTTGTGTTGTTGCAGTAGGGGGTGGATTTGCACTCGACAAAAAAAATATCACTTTCGCCTCCTGTATATACTGTGTCGAACTAATTTCAATACCACTACGTGCCAAATTCCCTTCATCCACAGAAAAGTATTCATTACTTCATTTCTTTTCACTTCTTTTTATACGATTAAGAAATTAAAGCACGAATAATTGTTTCACTATGATTTCAATCCATAATTTACAGAATTATGAATGTTTTTAAACTTTCAACTTTAAATTTCAGTTAATTTTACAACACTGATTTTGGTAGAAATAAATTTAAATCAATAAAATAAGTATTAAAAATTATCTAAATCATAGATTATGTGTTACCAAAGTCTTAAATATTTCATTATGCCATAATGAAGCGAAACAAAATGAAAAGATGATATTTTTTTTTCATTGAAGGGAATTTAGCATATGGGTGTGTTAAAATCAGTTAGACACAGGGAAGTAGTATACTATTATATGTTTTTTGAATAAAAATTTTCAAAATGAATAGTAATTCTTACTTGGACGTTGTGGTATACTGGGTTCACCAACATAGGCTACTACCAATATCCTGCTCGCCACGCATAAGCGAGCTCTCAGGGGGGTTCATTTTTCGCGAGGCTAAGTTATTTTAGCTTAGGCTTCACCACACGAGGCGGCATGGTACAAATCTGCACCACACAACGCCGTCATGGTTTCGCCTTTGTTGACAAAAAACAAAGAAAATACAAGGTGAAAAGTAGGTTTATTTGAATTTGGAAAAACGAATAGCCGAACGGAACAACGCTACTAGTTAGACATATAGCTCACGATACTTATCTTGAAAGATAATTCCGATCGACAAACACGCGGTCTTATACGACGAAGTTTTCCCAACACGAAATTGCGATTATCGATTATTACTACAAAATAAATGTTTTCAATTAACGCGTATTACTTTTAGTCACAATAAAAATAAGTTCACATCGAAATCACATCAATTGTTTTAATAAAAACTGTAAATAACGAAAAGTTAAATCAGAACGTGTGCATCACTTACGAACACCATTTGCACACTGCCTCTGTCCGAACGTGAATTCCACGCGGTGCATGATTTGCTCAATGGGAAACTCACCGGACATCGGCAGAAATAACGGTAAGGTATGAACACACGAAACGTGCGGGAAATACTCGGTAATAGTATGCGTTATTACCGGTAATCACGCGCGAACGTATTTTAATTTTTTATTTACTTGGGTACCCCTGAAAACTCATATCACAACGTTATACTTGAAATTTTACATGTTGATTTCATTTCCTAATGGCTAGCCCCCCCCCCTCCAACAACTCGTTTTATTGAACAAGAAAATTTTTGTCACTGATAACTCGACCCAATTTTGAATTTGGCCCTTCTGTGCCTACCCAAAAAATAATTCTGGCTTCGCTACTGATTGTAAGAGCTTTAAACTAGGAAAATGTAACTAGGTAATATGAACAAAAACGATATTAGGTATAAGAAGTTTATTATATCCCCAATCCATTTCCATATAATTATGATGTTGGATGAGAGAAGAAGGGGTTATCGACCTCAAAATATGGTAGAGGTACACAAGATGTCAACAATTTTTTTGAGGTGTCATTAGAGATAAGTGGTAACTTAAAGTGGTAACATACCCGTTAACTTACTGGTAAGTTACCGGTAAGTTTTCACTACATAGGTACGATTCTTAAATTCTACCAGTAATTTAAAAACTGGTTTTTGGGTCTTTTTAGTGAAATTTTAGATCATAAATCAAGTTTTTCAGCAAAATCTACTCATTCATATGAAATTTGGAACTTCTTATACTTTTAAATTACTTTAATTACCAGTAACTTACCAGTAATTTACCGAGTGAGTTACCTAAAAATAAATTACCGGTAAGTAACCATCCTTAGGTGTCATTTATATAAAATGAGCTCAAGTAACAAAGATTTTTCAATTTCAGTTAAAGTAAAAATCGATTTTCAAGGAAGTTTTATGTTATAAAATTTCTGGAATTTTCTATATATCTTTACCACATCACCTTGCAAAGGTCAAACTTTGTATGCGGGCTTAGTTGGTGACCACAATATCGCACACCTAATGCAATAACGCCACATCTCAAACTAGACACACTGTGTCATAATAGTGGACTTCCTTTTACTGTACGAACATAATTTAATCTGCTCTTCTTCTATACACCATTTTTCTTATATGCACCAATTTTAATTAGCATTCAAATTTTAAAAGAATTTGTGGTCCCTAAATGCCCTCCATTTTCTTCTACGATGGACCATTCGCAAAATAATTTCGAAAAACTAATATAAACTTTCAAGTTGAAAAGCTCAACTTTCAATATGCGAATCAACTTCAAAATTGATTCAGCTCTTCTTCTATACACTTACTAATCACCATAAAAATTTCAAATTGATCTTTGGAGAAGAGCTGTATAGTTTTTGGTACTTTGAAAAGCTCAACTTTTGCTGCAGGGATCAACTTCAAAAAAAAGCTTCAGAAAGAAATGGCTTTGACCTTCCTTATGGCCTCAATTTTCTTCTATGATGCACTGTTTCCGAGATATTTCCAAAAAACGGGGAAACTTCAAACTTGAAAAGTTCAACTTTTGCTGCAGGGATCAACTTCAAAATTTAATAAGTTCTTCTCTAATACTCATTTTAATTAGCATACAAATTTGAAGAGAATTGTTCAGCTTAACGAGAGTTATCGCGTCATAAAAGAATGCCCTTAAAATGAGCTTAAAGCTCCAAAGCTAAACTTCCCGTGGATAGACTTGCACCAAAAACTAATCAGCTCTTCTCCTTAATGATCTACAGTTCTATACCTACAGTAAAAATTTCCAATCGATCTGTCTAGTTAAACGGAACAAAACGCGTCAGAAAGAAAAGGCTTCAACAAAAATAAATTGACCAATCAGAAGCCTCCAAGCTTCGACATCATTTTTCTCGAAAACCATGAGCTTTTGAGAAAAATTCATGAGAACCAAAGTTGTAGAGCGTGAAGTTCCTGACTATCCTTTTGGCCTCCATTTTCCTCTATGATGCACCGTTTCCGAGATATTTCCAAAAAACGGGGAAAACTTTAAACTTGAAAATCTCAACTTTTCATGCAGGAATCAACTTCAAAATTTAATCGCTTCTTCTCTTATACTCATTCTAATTAGCATACGAATTTGAATCAAGAAAATCGGTCAACTCTAACAGTTTATCACCTATTGAAAATGCGCTATAAAATTTGACCAACTGAAATTGGCCAATCACGAGTCTTAAAACTTTATCCTCATTTTTCTCGAAAACGGTGAGCTTTTAAGAAAAATTCTTCAGAACTAAAGTTGTAGAGCGTGAAATTCCTAACTATCTTTTGACCTTCATTTTCTTCTACGATGGACCATTCGCAAGATATTTTCGAAAAACTTATATAAACTTTCAAGTTGAAAAGCTCAGCTTTCAATGCATTGATCAACTTCAAAATTTAATCAGCTCTTTTTCTTTACATTTACTAATCACCATAAAAATTTCATCCAAATCAGTTCGGTCTAACGAGAGTTATCGCGTCAGAAAGGAATGTCCCTAAAATGAGCTTAAAGCTCCAAAGCTCAGCTTCCTGTGGAATACACTTGCACCGAAAACTAATCAGCTCTTGTTTTTAATGATCTACACCTACTGTAAAAATTTTGAATCGATCTGTTTAATTAAACTGAAGAAAACGCGTCAGAAAGAAAAGGCTTCAAGAAACAAACAAATAAATAAATAAAAAAACAAACCAAGACGACTGCAATGGTGGATTTTCGCATAAGTGGAAGTCCACTAAAAACTACCAAAAATAATTTGCGTTGCGAAAATCTGCCTTTATCATTGGAAAGAACGTGAAAAATTAGTAATGATCAATGAAAAATAAAAAATTATTTTGAATTCATATTTCCTTATTTACAAAGCAAATAAAAAGCAATTTTCTTGAGTTTTGGCTGTTTGACGTATTTTGAGATGTGGTGTTGTTGCAGTAGAGGTACAATATGACATCATGAATTTGGGTGAAAATGGATCTAAACAATGAATTGTAAAAATATGAAGGTAATTTGAGGAACCTCGAATAATTTGCGGTGTAAGGCCAACATATAAGCCACCTCACCACGCAGAGGTGAGGTGTGAAGGGGCAGCTGGAAAAATTTTTGGAAGTTTCCCACTAATATAGGACGCATATTTGCGTACCTATATAGTAGTCTACTTTTCAACAGTTATTAAAGAAATAAAGGAAGAAAAGTACACACGAAATGTGTATTAGTAAATAACGATCCTAAATATAAGTGGGTACCTACAGTCTAACTATTAAGCTACTTATCTTTGTTTAATTCATTCTTCCATCTTCACATTGTAGAATGGAATCGAAACAATACGCGACACATATTAGATGTTTATAATTTAAAATAAAATACCGCGTTCGCACTTCACGGTAAACACATGTAATTATTTGTAATTGTTTTTAAAAGAATGAAATGAAATAAAAGCGATTAAATAAATTCACCACGTTTTCACTTTACATCTTCATTTTCAATATCGCACACGTTATTCATATAACGAACATATGAAACGAGAGCCGAACGAAAGCCAGAATAGGAATAATCTAGTATCAAAGCCAGAATAGGAATAAGAATAATCTCTCACAAGTTTTCGCAAACGCTTCGCGATTCATTTTCGATAGGTATAACCAGTATACAAAGAGTAACTGGTTTTACCTATACATAGAGAATTTAGACATACGTGAGTGCTTGATGCCTTGATTATTGGGAATTAATTTTGTAATCAAGCACTCGTTAACCTGGTAAATACCAGGTTTTTTCCAAAACTTTGGTACCCCCTAATTCTTATACCACAAATTATAATTTGAGAAATATACTGTGTCTAACTGATTTCAACATCCCCGAGCACAAATTTTCAGGTCCATTTCGCTGGGCCCTCCATTTCGAGGTTGAAAGCTGAAATTAACCACTACGTTTGTGCTACGTTTGTGCCGTAGAAATTTTCGTTTGTGCCACTCCCCCCTCGGAGATTTGGCATGTGGCACCCCATTTCAAGATTGAGAGCTGCAATTAACCAAATATCCTACTTTCATTGGTTGAATTTTTCCCAAAAATAATGCAAAAAATTAATTGAAAGTATAATACGTTGTTTTAGAGACTTTGTTTGAGGGCACTTAGCATTTATTTTTCCAATTTTTTCATTTCTTCATTTTGAAATCAATTTTTTCACATTTACATACTTAATTTCCGAAGCACCACTTTTAAAGCAAGCATCTTACCTAGGTGTGCCTAGGGATGGTTAATTATCGGTAACTTATGTTTGCGTAACTTACCGGTAATTAAAGTAATTTAAAAATATAAAAACTTCCAAATTTCATGTGAATGAATAAATTTTGCTGAAAAAACTTGATTTATGATCTAAAATTTCGCTAAAAAGATGCAAAAACCAGTTCTTAAATTACTGGAAGAATTTAAGAAACTTATATAGTGGTTACTGGCTAAGTTACCACTTTAAATTACCACCCATCTCTAGGCGTGCACTACTCCTGTTGTTAAAATTTTCCAAGATACGAGTAATAGGTATATAATTATTTTTTTAAAGTTAATTTCGTATTATCGATGAAAAAGTGGAAATTTGCTGAAATGAAAGCATTGAAGAATGAAAATTTTTTCCCGCGTTATACGTATATACTGTGTCTAACTGATTTCAACACACCCAAAAAATATGACCTATTTCGGCTATTTCATTTTGTTTGACTTCATTATGGCATAACGAATAATTTTAGACTTTAGCAATTTAAATTCCGCCATTTAAATAATTTTTTACTATTTGACCTCTCAAGCATAAAGGTTCCACAAGTCGGGATTTTTGAAATCGAGTTCTTCACATTTTCGAGAAGTGGAGGCCATCTTCGTTCAAATGAGGCCAGAATGAGCCACCTACCTTCAAAATTCATGATTTTATAAACCTTTAAATTTTGAGTATTCAAAAAGTAAGTTTTGAGAAAACGAGGTTGAAGTTAAAAGATCAAAAATCGCTATGTTTTTATGTCTTAACTTTCTTTTACTTGGCAAAAATATCAAAAATTATTAGAGGTAAGTTGAAATAAGCATCTTAAATTAGAATTAACGAAATTTTCTTCAAAATTACAAATATAAAAATTTTGCAAGGACTAAAAAAGTTGCAAAAATAGGGAGAAATTTTTTTTTTTTCATAAAAATGTTTATTGAAAAATCATTGAAATTCGATTTTTCCACTTTCGATTTGTGACTACGTCATCGTATAGTAGACATGTCAAACTATCAGAATCCACTGAAAATCGATTTTTGAATTTTTCGACCAAAATTCACATTTTTGCCCATAACTCGAAAAGTTGTTTTCCGACTTGTGGCCCCTTTGCGCTTGAGGGGTCACATTTATTTGATCGATTTAAATTCCTTTCTTCTAAAATCAGTGTTGCAAAATTAACTGGAATAAAACATTGAAAGTTTAAAAATATTCATATTCTTGTAAATTATGGATTGAAATCATAGAGAAACAATTATTTATGTGTTAATTTCTTAATCCGGTAAAAAGAAATGAAAAGAAATGAAATAACGAATACTTTTTCGTGAATGAAAAGAATTTAGCACTTGGAGGTGTTAAAATCACTTAGACGCAGTGTATAGGCTTACAACATAATAAAACAAGAAAATTATTAAAAAATTTCTCGCACTTTGCACGTCTTTAGCTTTAATACAGGTATTTTCAAAGACTAATAGTCCAGTCAAATTATGATTATAACCGGGATTAATTGGAAGGCCAAAGTTTTTCTGCGAAAAGTTGTAGCCAAGACTATTATATATGATCGTAGATACCTATACCTAACTACATCTCAAAATAAATGCAATGAGATTTGCACCATTTATAAAACTTAGTCATACAATATTTCAAAATTATGAGAATGAGATTTTCCGAAATTTGTACTTATTGGCAAAGAATCAATTGCGCGTATTATATATGTAAGTATGTAGACTCAAAAACTGCATTATGATATACATATCGCCTCAAAACTAACTTCGTGGAATCATTTCAGCATATTATGTAGGTACCTACCTTGAACAAAATTATTCATCATTTACCACCAAATAAGTCGTATTGATCCAGATTGCAAACTAAAATAGGTAGAAGTACCCACTTAAGAATGGAATCGGGTAATAAAAATGCTGATTTTAGGATTGTTGCTAGGAGGGCGGGGGGTTCATTTCCACAAAGTCAAGTGGAATAGATTGAAAATCTGTAAAAATGACCGAAAAGCTAATGTATGTAAAAAAAAGCAATTCTTTGTCTGCGAAGAGCAGAATATGCGTAGAATGGAATTTTAAGTCCAAATTTTGATGAAGAAACGCGGTTATTATTCAATTTCCAGGAGAAATGATATGTTGCATATAGTATTCATTTAAATGAAAATGACCTCTTGGACCCCTTCCCCCTAAACCGGCTCAGCTTAATGAGTACCTATTATGTCTTTGTTTTTGTACATCACATTAGTAAACGCGTTATAGTTTATTACACGTAATAATGTGTTGTACTTGATAAATGCCGTAGCTTGAAAGTAGTTGCTTACATTTTTACCTCAACGCGTTGCATCATACCATTTGTTGAATGAAAATTTGTTGTTATTGTAAGAGCACAAAACAGCACAAACATAGCACAAACAATGTGGCTAACTGCAGCTCTCAATCTTGAAATGGGGTGCCACATGCCAAATCTCCGAGGGGGGAGTGGCACAAACGAAAATTTCTACCGCACAAACGTAGCACAAACGATGTGGTTAATTTCAGCTCTCAACCTCGAAATGGAAGGGGCTCGCATTTCTACAGCCCCACGTGCCAAATCTCGGCGGGGGGAGCGGCACAAACGAAAATTTTTACGGCACAAACCGGCACAAACGTAGCATAAACGATGTCGTTAATTTCAGCTCTCAACCTCGAAATGGGGGGCCAGCGAAATGGACCTCAAATTTTCTTTCATGAAAAAAAAAAAAATACACCTATTTCACTTTGCTTGACTTCATTATGCCATAATGAATAATTTAATTCAACTTCTTTATTAGTTTTAGAAGGGATAGGGTAGAGATTTTTAGATTTGGTTTCGGGTATGACCTATAATTATGAAGGGGTAACCATTGTTATATTTCTAAACCTGGACAAGTCCCTGTAAAAATCAACTCCAGTAATGTGGGGCGATTGATTACTTTTTTTATTCTAGTTTTCGCCTGGATCATCAAGACCATCCATGACATTTGGTCAGAAATTTAAACATGGTGCTGGTGTTAATAAATTCTGCATGCCTACCTCAGTGGCAGTAGCTCGTAATGGAGATATTTTCATCGCAGATGGATACTGCAATTCTAGAGTGCTGAAATTCAATTACCGCGGAGAACTCTTACGATTGTTTCCCCAACAATTAGGTAAGAATTTTTAAAACTATTTTTTTTTTTTGCAATAATTTTATGTTCAAGTGCATATTATTAGAGTATAGTATATGTTGTTTACAGAATTTCTGAGCCTTCAAGTTCCTCATAGTTTAACATTAATGGAGGCGTATGATCTGTTATGCATCGCAGATAGGGAAAATATGAGGGTGATTTGCATAAGAGCTGAGCTGTTTGGTTACAATAAAGAAATACCACCCTCTAGTTGGAATATACAGCAACCTGATTTGGGCCGAGTGTTTGCTATCGCAGCTCATGGTATAATATACATAGGCACACTATGTCTAACTGATTTTAACTCCCCTACGTGCCAAATTCCCTTCATCTACGAATAAGTACTCGTTATTTCATTTCTTTTTACGGGATTAAGAAACCAACACATGGATATGTAATTATTTTTTTATGATTTCAAAGGTCCATTTCGCCAGCCCCCCCTCCCACGTAGCACAAACGATGTGGTTAATTTCAGCTTTCAAACTCGAAATGGGGGGGGGCAGCAAATTTCAAGTACCTCGACTAACGCTGTATCATTTCTTTCTCTATCTCTGGATCGACTAGAAGAACCTTCCTCCTCTCTATGTTGACGGTCTCTTCGTTCACGGTCATAATTTTTTCCCGAGCGACGAGAACTATCTTTATGATGGTGATCTCTACTGGAACTCATCTGAAATGTTTCAAGTATGCCCTCACAGAAAAACACTATTGGTTTTTGGAAAAACTAATAGTTTTACTATTCGTATTACTATTGAACTAATAGTACAATTCATGAATGAATAGTGTGACTAGAAGTGAAGATGAAACTTTATAAATAGCGCTGTAGTAGTAACAACGAAACACTACTGGTATCACTAATAGTAGTACTAAAAGTATTGAAAGTAGTTGTGGCACTATTAGTAGTTATCATAAAACACCACTAATATCCCTAATAGTATCACTAAAAGCGTTGATAGTAGTAGTGGCACTATTAGTAGTGGTCATAAAACACTACTAATATCCCTATCTAGTCGATTTTCAAACTATGTCGAATAGTTTCGGCATTTTAAAAGAAATTAATGTAATATAGTTTTATTTTTGGGGCACAGAATTATACAAAATTTGTAGCTGAAGTTTCCATGCACATTTTAAGCCCTTTTCTACTTTGTTTAACCCTATTTTTAATTAATTTTTACTTGGATTAAGTTTTCCAACGCTTCTCGCTGATAAAGTGACGCGCTAGATAATATATAAGGAAGTCCATAACAACTCTATGATATATGAAAATAACACTCTCGTAGAAAAGTACTACTGTTAGTATTAGTGAAACTTCACCAACAGTTTTTTGGTCCAATAGTTTACTTTTAGTTTTGTGGTTGTTCACTATTAGAGTACTTTCACTAATAGTTACCTATAGTGTACTATTTATAATACTATTAATACATTTGTAGTATTACTTGTAGGCACTAGTAGTGAACAAACTAAAAGTAAACTATTGAACGAAAAAACTAATAGTGAACTTTCAGTAATAGTTACCAATAGTGTACTATTTATAATACTATTAATACACTTCTAGTATTACTTTTAGTGCACTAGTAATGAACAAACTAAAAGTAAACTATTGGACGAAAAAACTATTAGTGAAGTTTTACTAATAGTTGCCTAGTAGTGTTTTTCTGCGAGGGTGTTAAGACTTCCACATCACAACTAGAACCTCGACTGGTCATAAGGCAGGATTTTTGTATACAGGGTTCATTATATTATGGCGAATACAGGAAAGTAATCTGGGAAAGATTCCTGCAACTTACTAATGGGCAAATCCTGGGACGCACAGCAATCCGGCCATTTTCAGTCAATCGAATATTGCGCATCTCAAACCAGTACAACACGATGAATGAGAGAGCAATACTCGATGTTCGCGGATACTCCGAGAGAGTTCTGACTGAACCAAGATGATCTTACCCACACAAAATTATCAAATAAATTAATGTAATTCTTTCGACTAATACTTCTTCGACTTCAGCGTTTGCGTACCTCATATTGTTCTATTTTATTTTTCACCGGTGCCTCGACTGTCGCTTTATACCTCGACAAACTCAATATAACTCGACTTCATATAATTTGATTTAGAATAAACTCGACTTACCTCGACTAAATGCAATTCCGCGACTTAACTTCAAATAAAAGTAAATATCATTACAATAGAACGCTGAGCTAAAATGTGTGTAAGATCGACTCTCGTTTCTCCACCCGTCAACGGGCTTTTAATTGGCCGTAAATCACCAATAATCGACTATAATATGCGTGATTTATATCAAGCGCAACACCAAAGGAATCAATATCTTGTTAATAAGCACTTAATTACTTCAGAACGCGACATGAAAAATTCATGCTTCTATACCAAGCAAATGGCGAAGCTTTGAATGTGTGTAATATAAAGATAAGTTACCTTACCAGGATTTTGGCTACAGTATCCAAGCGACTTTATTAACTGAACAATTTATTTAAATAAAATGAAAAACCTCGACCATTTGTTTCCACTCCACTTCACCTACGACGCACATGTGGCGTTGGCCGCTCACGAACACGAGCGCGCTGCTACCATGTTAGAGTTATAATTAAGCTACACGAATAATAAAACCAAAAATGAATACCTTAATCAAAGTCTGTATTAAGCAAGTACAAAAAATATCTGTATCAACACAAAAAGTAAATGTAAAAAAGAACTGTAGATAAAAAGAAAAGAACAAAAGGCAGTTTTCTTCGTAACAGGTAAGGAACAGCAATGTGCAGTCTTAAGCGTCCAAAATGGCTACCTCTCCTGATGAGGAGAGGTGTCATGTGACCTCGTGACGTCACCTTTCCCCGCTCTCCTGATACGCGCATCTCAAAACCGATTTCATTTTGATTTTAATGTATAGAGAGATACCAAAAATTCCTTAATTTTTTTCCATAAATAGTCTATTAATAAAAAAGAGTAAATTGCAGTAGAGTTTTTGATGTGCACAAAAATGTTGACTTTTGAGGCTTTTGTTGAAACTGCACTTATCCCATAAATTCGATTAAAACTTTAAATCTGGAAAAACCCTGGAGACCTTTATTAGACAAAGCCCTGATCAAATTTTCAAGGATTTTTATTTATACCTACTATATTTTTCGGGAGGCTTAAACAACATTAGTCATACCATCAAGTTAGGGCATCTAACATGGCTAACAAAAATCAAGCCCCTTGGAAACATTCAGTAACGCGACTAATACTTACAAATGGATAAAATTTTTAAAATTATGATTTATCACTACGGTTTTGCTTTGACGTGATTTTTATTTTAAATTTTTACGCAACAATGATGTTATAATACTTTGCAAAGCAGTGAACCCTGTAAGTACCAGGTGGGGTTAGGTAGTACCCCAACCATACAAGGTGTTCATTAAATCACATACTTTTTCTTCTAACTGTGAAAGTACTATGGTAGAACATATTATAACATCAAGTACTAGGTGGGGTATTATACGACCCGCTTCATATTAAAATATGAAGTACCAGGTAAGGTATTATAGGACTTCGCTTTATATTAGAACATAAAGTACCAGGTGAGGTATTATACGACCCCACTGAACATACTGTGTTTTGGGGTTGTATAATACCCCACCTGGTACTTTATGTTCCAATATGATGTGGGGTTGCATAATACCCTACCTGGTACTTAATGGTATGTTCTAACATAGTACTTTCAGGGTTAAAGAAAGTTACGAAATTCAATAATTGTAAAATTTCGAAGTTTGGGTTTTCACTCACTTCAAATTTACCAAATTTAATCAGAAGTTTCCTCAAAAAACTCTTCTTTCAAATAAAATAAATAGACTTATATTTGAAGGTACTGTTTCATTTCTCAAGTAATCTGTGAATTGTTCGTTTCTAACTAAAATCTTGAGAACAATTCAAAATAGAGGGCTTGCAAATGGCTCGTTTGAAAGAGATAGAAATGAAAAACGATTTAATTTTTCTAAAAATTACTGTCATCGAATTATATGCTCTTTCGAATGAGCTGCTTGTAAACTTTCCATCTACGAGTATTTTTCTTCTTGTGATATTTACAGAAAAGCAAGCAATAAGCCAAAGTTATCTAATGAATTAGTTTTATTAAAATACCTTCAGACTCGCATCGATAGCAATAATGTTTTAATCTAACTCAATTTTTACCGTGGATATTAATAAATTTTCTGGCCCCCTTTTCAACATTTATGAGTGATAAATTCGTATATAGAGGTGCGCTATCTACATATGCTTAATCTATGGTATAATGCACTCATTGTTTCTTACAGGGTAATTATTTTATTTCTAATTTTCAATATCATTTGAAAATTAACATGGGGGGGGGGTGAAAGAACTGGCGAGGATGCTTAGAAAATGTTTGCACTAAGGAGCTGAAAAAGCTTGAGCCGCCACTGTGCACCAACATCAATCGCAGACTTTAAAACCATGATCAAACATGAAATTTCAGAAAATGGACCAGCATCTGGTCATATACCCCTACATCTAACAAACTAAGATACGTTAAAGCAGATGCATTTCTTTAGCCCACTTAAATGCGCAAATCCAGAAGAAAAGAGATCTTACTATGCGTACTGAGAATAAGTCACTCATTCTTACCTACTTTCCCACACCCTGCCTCCATCATGTAACCAGTGTTCGCTTGCGCTAACTGTGAGCTACATTCCACAAGTTTGTACCCAGTAAACCTATTTATGTCGTAGGCTTGAACTCCCACCAACTCTTCCTGAACTACTCCTACATAACGAAGTCACCGTTTCCCTTTTTCCTCAATTTATTGAAGAAACCAGATTTTTTCCACTTCTCTAACCTCATGTGATCACGTGTTTCTAGCCAAGTTGCTGTAAATGGCACATTAATTAAAAAAAAAAAAAAAATAAATAAATAAATAAAAAATTTGAGTGCCAAAAGTTTAAAATGTATTCGAATGTTCAGTAACAAAGATATTTAGCGAAGGGTATTTTAATTGAATTTGAATAAAAGTTCATTTCAAAAATTCCCCTTTTTTGCGATACATTGCCGTCAAATTTGAGAGGTGAGGGGAGTTGAGAGGGAATGATAACGTGAAAATTTGTTTGCTATTCTGAAATATATTAATGAGATAATAATAAACAATTTTTGAAATTATTGAAATCTCTAGACGAAACCAACCCACTCATTTAGACGTTTGGAATTTCAATTTGGCTTAAAAACCTTCTTTTTATTGACTTGAAGTTGAATCCAAAATTTCAGCAAAAATGAACGAAATATGAAAATCTTATACCTGGCCTAAGAAAGATAAAATTAGCATGTTCATTCAACTTAATGTTCATCATAAAAATTTGATGCAAGAAAGTTGGAAATCCACAAATGTTTGAAAAGGAATCCCACAAAGCGCGTTTCACTTATATTTCAGAAGAAGTGAAATATGTTGATTTTGAAATTTTTGCGCTAATTTCTATCACTTTTAAGTTATAAAAATGTTCTTGAGGAAAAAAGAGAGAAGAGTAAAAAAAATTTGTTCACCTTCATAAAACTGAATAATGTTTAAAAAAAAGAATACAGTATTGGAATTCACAGACCTTAAATTTTAATTTTGTTTTTCCTTCTTTCCTATTTGGGAGGAAGAATTCAAATTTGGCTTAAAAACCATCTACGCGGTAATTGACACTCGAAATTGAAAATTTTAGCAAATATCGCCGAATAGTTTTTGGCGAGTTTCCAAAAAATGAAAATATCAAAATTTGTACTTTTCCATCAAGACTTTCTCTTTCACAATTTTTTTTGAACCATTTGCAATTACGTACTTATTTTCAGTACAATTTTTTTTTTTAATTTTTACTCATTTTTTTAACGAAGTTTCAAATGCACCGATCAAAAAAAAATTGAATCACTATAAAGGGAAAATATCAAATTTTGTTTTTTTTTTACCCTCTTCTCCAAATTTGATCAGAAAAGTTTGAAAATCTATGCTAATACACAAAACGATGTGGATCAAAGGGTGTATCACTTATATTTGATGAAAAGTGAATTTTGAATAATTTTAAACTTTTTACTCTACTTGTCATCAAATTTGAAGTGTAAAAGTTCTTCTGAGGAGAAAGAGGATGCAATACCAAAAATGTCATCTACCATCAAAGAATTCAGTAATGTTTTCAAAAAAACAATTTTGAAATTTGGAAACTACCAATCTAAAATTTTGCTCCCCCTCTTCTTCCTCCCATTTTTAGGTTTGAATTACGAATTCGGCCGAAACACCAACTGCGTAACAGTACTCAGAACTCGAATTCAAAATTTCAGGGAAAATCGTTGAGTAGTTTTCGAGAACATCCGATGAAGAAAAAAGCAAACCTAAAGATTTCCTATAAATTATAATATGTATTATGTAGATAAAAAATTCTAGATTTATTATATTATTAATTTTTATAATAATTTCATTTTTAAGCCATTCCTTAATTTGAACTCAAATATCTTATTGAGGAATAATAATCATTAAGAATCATATTTCTATCGTCATTCCTTCAATTGAACTAAACGCGAGACTTGCTGAGATTTGTACGAACTCGTATTGAGTTTCATCGCTTAATAATGATAAATAATAGATGTGTCTAGTTGATGGTATTGGCAACACCGCAGGGCCTGCCATATCGTTTGTGCTACGTTTGTGCTGTTTTGTGCCATAAAAATTTTCGTTTGTGCTGCTCTCCCCACGGAAATTTGGCATGTAGAGGTGCAAAAATGCGAGCCCCCATTTCCAAGTTGAAGCTGCAATTAACCAAATCATTTGTGCTACGTTTATGTTGTTTTGTGCTGTAAAAATTCAGGTTTGTGGCGCTCCTCAAACGGACATTTTTCCATACGTCTGTAGTTGATTTAAAAAAATATATATATTAAATATTGCATTAGTGATGAAATACCTACGTACGTCGTACCTACATAGAAAGCAGTTTCAAAGAGTATCGCATAAATTTTAATGGAAGTGCAATTTTTTTATGTTGTATTTTTTTTTTTTTTTTGGTTTGTTTGTATACGTGCGTTGTTTAAATTGAAAAGGTATCATGAAAAAACCTCTTCAAAAAATTAATGCACCTCCCTAAAATCAGCTAAGAGTAATAGGTACCTATTGCGTCTTCGATTTTTTTCATCTGTGTATTATACCACTTGTTAAATGCCCTAATTTTTAAGAAACTCTCGTATAAAATTTGTACTTGCTTTCATCTTTACCTCAACGCGTTGCATCACATTATTTATAGAGTGAAAATTTGTTGTTATTGTGAGTGAATAGTAGAATACATTGATAAATTCGTGCACCTATGGATTTAAATTAACAAGCGCCTCACGCCACATGTTGGGGAGTGGCACAGTCGAACATTTTTACTCCACAAAGCAGTACAAACATAGCACAAGCAATGTGGTTAATTGCAGTTGTCAACATTGAAATGGGGTGGGCTTGCACTTTTACTGTCCCACCGCTTAATTTTCTAGAACTAAACCCCCCACCCCCTCACGCAGCGATGCTAAGACTGGCATTGATACATCTAATTATTTCATTTTGCAATCTAGACCAATGCGACTTATTTGGCGGTAGATGATGAATGATTTTGTTCAAAGGTAGATACCTACATAATATGGTGAAATAATTCGAGGGTAGATTTTGATGTGACATGTATATCATAAAAAAAATGCAGCTTCTGAGTCTACATACTTGCATATATCGTACGCGCAATTGATTCCCATCCAATAAGCACGAAATCAACAAAATTCCATTTCCATAATTTTGAAATAATGTATTGATAACTACTGTATAAATGGTACAAATCTCATTGCATTTACTTTCAGGTATAGTTATGTCTCTTTCACTACGTTTCTCTATTTTGTACTACTTTCTGCCAGCGAAGAAGGAAGGTGGCGTACAAAAGGTACAGGGTAAAGTTTCTCCAAAAAAAATCAGGGATACAGTAGTATTATTTGTACTCCTCTCTACAAACTTTAAAAGTTGAAATTAAAAAAAAACGTAAGCAGCCATGCCGCATTACTGGAGCTGAGTTTTTAACTGGGGCTTGTTTTGATTTAGTAATAACCTTGCTTAACCGTTCATCACTACAGGCCACACCCAATACCAAGTCTGAAAACCCCTACCCTATCCTTTCCAAAAACACTTAAGAAATTCAATTTGGCACAAATGTAGTATTTCTTGCCATGAAATAATCATGCGAACACATATTTCTCAAATTATAACTATTTGAGGGTCCTCAAATTATCTTCAAATTTTGTAAATCCGCCATTTTGGATCCATTTTGACTCAAATTTAAGTGGTTATATTCTGGTCACAAACTAATCCTACACACAAAGTTTGACCATTCTAGGCCGATTTGGTGATGAGATATGGAAGATTCATGAAATTTCCTGCAGCAATTTCCCCTCCAAAAGCCGTTTTTTGCTCTAACTCCCCTCCAAAATCACTGAGGAAGCTAAAATCAAAATACGTTTGTCACTTGGGCTCATTTTATCATATGACACAGCAATAAAAAATTTTCGACCCCTCCTGTACCCCCACCACTATTTTAGGTTGGTAACCCCGCCTTCCCCCTCCAACATCATGTATGGAAGTGAATTCGGGATATAGTATACAACTTATCCCCAATAACCATATGAATTCATATTAATTACATTTTTACCAACTTGAGGCTCCTCAAGCTCTACTCAAAATTTTGATAATCCGCCATTTTGAATCCATTTTGATCCAAATTCAAGAGGTCATATTGTGGTCACCAACTAACCTCACACACAAAATTTGACCTCTTTAACTTGATTTGGTGGGGAGATATGGAAGATTCAAGAAATTTCATGACTCAAAACTTCCTCAAAAAGCCGTTTTTTGATCTAACTCCTCTCAATATGCACTCAAGAAGCTGAAATTTGGATATGTTAGTATCCGTGACTCACTCTTTCATATGAAATCAAAAACGAAAAATTTGAGCCATTTGCCCCTTCTCCAGCCCCCCTCAAAATTTGAGTGTTCCGTCATTTTGAAAGTTTTCGAAAAAACAAAAAAAATTCTTCTGCGCATTTTCAAGAAGAGTCTCTCACCAAATTTTGAGCGAATTTTATGAATACTCGCCGGCGCTACGCGTGGGGGAAAAAAATATATATATATATACCAAAAAGTTGGACATTTGCCAGATGATTACAAATGGTCTGAAACGCAAAGATTTGAAGACCCCACCCTCCCCCGACCTTCCCTTCCCAAATCTGGTAGGCTGTAATAGCTATCGTTTTCTTAAAAACTCAGCTAAAAATTAAGAAACCAGAATCAGAGTTTCTGGAAATTTAAAAATAAGTATGTTCAATTTTTTGAAGCAGTTCTTTCATGATACCCTTTCTACTTAAACAACACTTGTGTTGTATCGTAATTCCGGCCCAGCCTAAATGGTAGCACACGATACGTATGCGAACAAAAAAAAATATATATAAAAAAATTGCACTTTCATCCAAATTTACGCAATACTCTTTAAAATTGCTTACTATGTAGATACGACGCACAGTGAGCCAAACAATGATTCTAGTACGACAATAGTCGAATTTCATTATTTTTTGGGAAAAAAATACCTAATTATATGTTTTTTGGGTCACTGATTTCGAATTTTACATTATTTTTTCGATTCGACCCCTACCAAGGATTCTAACCCACAAAAAAGGTTTGTTCGAGATCTAAATCTACTTTTATTAAGCAACATAATTATCAAAATATATGTTTTCCAGGTCACTGGTTCCGAATTTCATACTAATTTATCCATTCAGTCCCCACTAAGGGCTCCAATTCTCAAAAAAGGGTTGTTCGAGATCTAAATCTATTTTTATTAAATAACGTATCAAAATATATGTTTTCTGGGTGACTGATTCCAAATTTCATTCTACTTTTTGGATTCGACCACCAACAAGGGCTCCATCGCCCATAACAGGGTCGTTTGAGGTCTAAATGTATTTTTATTAAACAACATATCGAAATAAGCACATGTTTTTCGAGTCTCTTAAGCCACTAGCTAATGCTAATACTCCCTCCCCCATCTCTAAAGAACAAATGAAGACAAAATTGATGTAATTAAAAATTCTTTCAAAAAGTTCCAAAATAACAACTAATGAGGGAGGGGGGTCAATGAAATCAAAAAATTTCCAAAATGCTTTCTTCATCAACGTACTGTATAATTAGGACATTACTTATTTTGAATGGCATAATGGATAGGAAAACAGTATTTTCCAGTGTTGTAGGAACGAACATAGGTCTGTTCTTGTTCCTGTTCTCGTTCCTAGAAAGACCCAGTCATTTGATCCTGTTCCTGACTCGTTCTTATTCTCAATGTTTCAACTGTTCTCGTTCCGTTCTTCGTTCTTTTAATTCTTTACAATGTTGTTCTCGTTCTGTTCTTTGTTCTTTCAATCCTTTATAGTCTCGTTCTTGTTCGTTCTTCGTTCTGTTCTCGTTCTTCAACTTTTCTTTTGTTCTTTCTTTCTTTCTTTCTTTTTTTTTTTTTTTGATAACGTGTTTACAGTTAATGTTGGTGTTGAAATTGAAAATCAATTAATTGAAGCTAACAATTAAAAAAAAAATACTTATATGGGTATATGTAGCACTTGCCTGAAGTATAAATTTCTTATTTTCTCTTTCCCTTCATGATACCTATTAATTTTATAATAAATCACGAACTTTCAAAAGAACGAAGAACAACAAAAAATTACACCGTTCTTGTTCCTGTTTTTGTACCTCAACATTGTTCATAAAGTTGGTTCTCGTTTTGTTCTTTGATCTTTCAGTTGGAAAATATTCTGTTCTCGTTCTGTTCTTTGTTCTTCAGGTACATCACTTTTATGTTCTCGTTCTTGGTCCTGTTCCTCAGGAACAATAAAAATTCTCCGTTCTTGTTGTTCTTCGTTCTCGTTCCTTGGTTTGTTTCTACAACACTGGTATTTTCCAGCATAAAATTCTATATTTTTAGTATAAAATATGCTTCAAATCTTACAGTGGCGCGTGGTGGCAGCTAAAACCAAAGTTCATTAAAAAGAACATACTAAACGTGATTCTGTTGAAGTTTTTCTGGCACAAATCAGCACTTTATTTAAGTAAAAAAAAATTAGCAAAAAACCTGAAAAAGTTGTCAAGGTATTCCTCTTAATCCTCAAAAATGTTGAGGGAAAAAGTTAAGTTAATTGATAAAAATAAATTTAAAAAATTAATTTTTAATCAATTGTTATTTACCTAATATTGAATTTGTTAATGAAGGAAATCAAAAAATAATTCTTGAAAGGATAGAAAAAATAACTCCTATTGATAGAATATAATGAAAATGAGCTACAACAAAATATGAATCCCACTTAAAACTAGTTACAAAAAAAAAACACACATAGCAGAATTTTCAGCATAGATGCATAAATAGTGTACTTTCAAAGAAAAAATCTATCAGGGCATTAACTATACTTTTCATTCTTGTATGCCACACAACAAGCGGCTGTTTTGTATAGCAAACGCAAAAAACTGAAAAAAAAACTCGAGGTAGTCCTACTTTGCGCTTCCTCATGGTCGCTACAATGAAAAAAAAATGTCTTTAGGCTTTCATTCTAAATGAAGGAAGGATGTGAAAAACAATTCTATGTATGTATTTTTATCCACGAAATCGAACTTCGGTTTTTCGACTTTTTCGTGGTAAAATCGCCGTTTGGCCCACTGTGCAGTGAACGGACATTGTCGTACGTAGGTATTACATCATTAATACAATATTTAATATATATTTTTTCAAATCAACTACAGATGTATGTATAAATGATTCATGAAAATTACTGAAAGGAAAACTTATAAGGAATACATAAAGCAGTACAAACGTAGCACAAACGATGTGGTTAAATGGAGCACCTTGAAATAAAAGAGTTTGCATTTCTACAGCTCCATATGCCAAATATCCGTGGGGGAAGCGGCACAAACGAAAATTTTTATGGCACAAAACAGCACAAACGTAGCACAAACGATGTGGTTAATTTCAGCTCGCAATCTTGAAATGGGGGGCTCACATTTCTACAGCCCCACATACCATATCTCCGTGGGGGAAGCGGCACAAACGAAAATTTTTACGGCACAAACGTAGCACAAACGATGTGGTTAATTTCAGCTCGCAACCTTGAAATGGGGGGGCTCGCATTTCTACAGTCCCCCATGCCATATCTCCATGGGGGGAGCGGCACAACCGAAAATTTTTACGGCACAAACCCGCACAAACGATGTGGTTAACTTCAGCTCTCTACCTCGAGATGGAGGGGCCAGCGAAATGGACCTTTGATAAAAAGGATTGCACCATTAATCATACACTGCTTTGTTAAGTTTTCGAGAAGTACTTTGATAAACAGTGCTACCAAATAATAAACTTTGAAATTAAATCTACTTTATGACCCTAGAGAGTTCATAAATGTTTTATTTTCGTGTAATTTTAGTTGTCTATAAAGACGTACTTTTGATGTCTAGTAACAGTGGTATAGTAGTGCACTTCTTATAGTTGTATATAAAAAGAGAATTTTGCACTCAGGGGTGTTAAAATCAGTGAAACACAGTGTACACCTAGTGTTAGTTAATTAGGTTATATCTTGCATGCTCATAAGGTTGTAGGCATACATGTTTAAGTTCGCGAAAAATGAAGTTCAAGTTCAGATCACATATATTGTATAAGTTCAGTTCGTCGTTCAGTTTACTTGAAGTTTGCAAACGAAGTTCAATGCAGAAGTTCAGTTCACAAACTTGAGTTCGTTCAAGTTCATGCTTATTTTTTGTCTATTTTGGATTATTAATCTATTATATTATGTTTTTTATGAAATTACCTAATTTTGCCTCTAATTTCAATAAAAACAAATTCCATTACTATCTCAAAATCAAAAAAAGGCAATTTTATATTTCATGTAATTATTAAAAGTTATTAATGCGAACATAAATTTTCATTTTTCACAACATAGTATAAAAACATCAACACACTTTCAACTTTTACTTCCAGCTGAAAGATTGCTTATAACTATACATGTGGGCAGTTCGCGAACTTCGAAAAAAGTTCAAACTTGAACTGAACTGGTTCACTTCTTTTAACTTACTAATAAACGAGTTGACTTTCAAAAGAATTTCAATTCCTTTTCCTCACATTTTTATGACACTCGGATATTACAAAACAACCAAACTACCGTGCGTCCAACCGATGTGGGTACAATCAGCGAAAAAATCTCTTTTTCAATTATTTAAAAATGATTTTTTCATACATGAAAATTGTAATGCAGTTGAAATGAATGTATCAACCTTGAAATTCATTAAAGTAATTTTAAAGCAAATTTGTGATTTCGAAATTTTAGTTTAACTCTTATTATAATATTATCAACAAACTGAGATTTTTGTGCTGATTGTACACAAATCACTCAGATGCGTAGTATAGCGATCTATTAAAATGTCATATCTGTTGAGGATTGGCTGTGATTAAGGTGGTATAAACTATAGTATGTGTAACTTTAACATCTATGAAGATGAAGATGAAAAGTTGACTTGCATCTGTGTGCAGTAGGAAACCTGGTTTGAATCCGCAATTTCCCTTCTTTAAGGATTAATACCGCGCGTCCAAGTGATTGGGGTACAATCAGCGAAAAAATCTCTTTTCCAATTATTTAAAATTGATTTTTTTCACATGCAAAGAGATTGTGATGAGGTTGAAATGAATTTATCAGACTTAAAATTCATTGAAGTAAAATGATTTCTAATCGAGAAGTTGTAGTATAATTCTTACTATGTTATCAACAAACTGAGATTTTTGCGCTGATTGATTGTACCCAAATCACTTGGACGCACGGTATAGTAATATGGAGAGATGAAAGCCATACTCTTAGCATTAAACCACAAGGGACCTGATAGAGGGCGCTATATCAGATGCGAATTTTGCACTAAATGTGTACTAACGTCCCTTTACTAGAGGTCGGACAGAAACGGAAAGTGCTCATTAGTACTTATTCAACACTCCTCTTTCCCCATTAATTAGTGATGTTCCTTGAAAAGTAAAGTGTTGAAAAGTACTTTCTCTTTTCATGAAAAGTGAAAAGAAAAATTGGTCCGGAAAAGTGAAAAGTGCGACTATTCAATGTTTACATACAGCAGTGTGGCATATCGATTGACATTAATTTTCAACGCTGAGAACGATGGTAACATTGATTTTTTTTAAAACCATTCTGTTTTTTATTTTTTAATAAAATTTCATTTCAAATTTTAAGAAATGTAAAATGTTGATACTTGCTATGTTTTAGAGATTGTTTCATTCTTGTTCTTGTTTCATTTTAATTTTTAATAAAATTTCTTTTCAAATTTCAAGAAATGTTGCTATGTTTTCGTCTTATTTCTGATTCAAAATAGAAATAAAAAACTTTTTTAACCCTAAAAGCACCTGAAAAAATTCTTAGTAAAGACTAAAAAGTAAAAAAGACTTTAAATTATCAATTTATCACTAGTCACTACTCACTAGTGTAAAATTTTATATTTGAATCAAATTCAAATCATTTTTTTTTATTTAATAAAAATTTAAAATGTAAAATGTACTTCAAAAATCAAAATCGATGCCTGGTGGTGCCTGGTACTAAATATAAATATCATAAATAGTAATACTTCATAGCTAAAAATTGAGTGAAAAACTAGAAAAAGTGATGCATTACGAGCAGGTATATTTGATTTGATTGTTTTTGAATAATTTATTTTACAATTCATAAAACAAACGCTACAAACATTCAAAAATAGTCCATATGGGTATCATTTTGAAGGATAGGACGCGTTGTATCCATTTTCAACACTTTTCATTACTTTTCACCACTTTTCACAACTTTTCACACTTTTCAGGCCCACTTTTCACTTTTCTTTTCATGTTTTTAACTTTTCATGAAAAGTCCCATCACTACCATTAATCTCTGATGTCACGCTCCAAACCTGAAAACACGTCGCAACGTACAACTTTGCACTGTATCGTACGCTGTCGCTGATACCCTACCCAATACCCACGGTTTAATTCTAGCAAGTTGGAATTGATATCATATATATAAAGCTGCAAAGTAAAAAGTCGGAATTAATTCCGGAAAGAAGTCGGAAAAAACTCCCGAACTTTTTCTATTGCACCTAATAAGTGAATATGCAGGCAAACAATACTTCGTCTTAATTGACGCTTATAGTAAGTGGCTTAAAGTCGAAGAAATAAAACACGCCAGCGACGCGACCATCATCGAGTTATGCAAAAGTATCTTTTTGCGATTTGGAATTCCACAGTTCATAGTATCAGACAATATCCTATTTAGCAGTAATGTCTTCAAAGAGTTTGCAAAGAACTAGAACTTCGAGTTAATTATATCAAGTCTACGTTATCTACAATTAAATGGCCTCGCTGAAAAAGCTGTTGGAATAGCCAAAAAGCTACTGAAAAAAGTTTAACATCTGGAGAAGATTTCAAACTCGCTCTTCCAGAATCCCAAAATATACCTACAAAAGGCCTTGACGCATCACCAGCACAACTAGCTTGAATCAGATATTTACGAACTAAACTACTAATTTACAAAAAGTTGCTGAAACCCTGTATCATCAAAAATGTTGGTCAAAAGGCGCAAAAAGTTATCAATAGGGCAAAACGCCATTATGATAAGGGAGCATAACCTATACCTCAGTTCTACACTAAGCAGCCCATCTCTATACAATTCGATAAAACATGGCTGCCTGGTCAAATTGAAGGACCAACATGTACACCACTGTTTTTCTTCATCAACCAAAATGGATGTACTTATCGTTTGACTTATCGACACAACTCGTTGTTTCTACAACCATTGATGAATACATCACCTGAGCTAAACTAATACCTTCTATAGTAAAAGGCCGTAGCGCTGATTTGAAATCAGCGTGTGATGTAACGGTAGGTAGGCGGACTTCGTTTGTTTTCTCCAAACACGTAACATGTACGGAAGCGTCGCAACTGCATTAAAATGAAGATAATTCAAAATTTTTTGCGGCAACATAGGGTTTTGAAAATTGTATCTTGAAGAAAATTTCACGAGCTTTCTAATGATAAAAAAATCAATGAATTTTGTGCAAATATTTCCAACATAAATGTCGTTTAAAGCTAAAAAATGCGGAGGTCTCAAACTTTACATCTATGTTACTCAAAATTTTTTGCGGTAACTTTAGGTTATGAGAACATGATCTTATAGGAAATTTAACCAGCTTTACGATGGTATTAAAAGAAATTAATTTTTTTCTAATTTTTTTGATGATTATGGCTATTTTACATTAAAAATGTCATAACTATAAGAAATACTTCTAAAAATTAACTTTTTTTAATATCATCGTAAAGCTCATTAAATTTCTTATAAGATCATGTTCTCATAACCTAAAGTTACCGCAGAAAATTTTGAGTAACATAGATGTAAAGTTTGAGACCTCCGCATTTTTCAGCTTTAAACGACATTTATGTTGGAAATATTTGCACGAAACTAATTAATTTTTATATCATTAGAAAGCTCGTGAAATTTTCTTTAAGATGCAATTTTCAAAACCCTATGTTGCCGCGGAAAATGTTGAGGTATTTTCATTTTAACGCAGTTGCGACGCTTCCGTATGTGTTAAGTATATGGGATTGGGACCCTTCAGAGCAGTGGCGCGCTAGTGTCGTGTTTACATATAACTGCTATTATCAGTTCTGAAAACGGGGAATTTTTGCCGCCAGTTGTGGACTAACATAGTGAAATGTTTAAATTAATTGAAAATAAATCGAATAAATGAAATGAATGAATTGTGTTTGACTAATTTAATACTTATCTATCATTTTGGTTTATAAATGAGATTCCTTCGCATGGTATTTAATGATATTCGCGATAATTGCATCACTAGTCATTAGTAAGTACATGAAAAATAATCATTTCTTTCATGACAGTAACACTGGAATTCAATTTATCTTTACAATTGAACAAAAAACAATTATTTCTATTCAAAATAATTCAATTCAGTACCAGAATTATTAATTCATTGACAATAATGATACTTTATCAATTATTGAAATCCCCGTTTTCAGTAGTTCATCGTTTTACCACCAGGTACCGACTCTTTCGCTGAAGGATCCCAATGGGGAATGCTTAGGAAGTCCGCCTACCTATTGTTACGTCACGAACACAGCGCTAAGGCCTTTTACTATAGGAGGTATTGGCTAAACTGCTTTGAATATGAGTCGAATCCACAGCAGAGATGTTAACTGTAACCATAACCATAACCCATAACCTGAAAAAACCCGATCATTACAGTAATTAACCATCATTAAACCACTCTTCTCTGAAATATATGTAACCCTAACCCAAACCCATAACCCAAACCATAACATTCCTCATTCATAACCAGAACCCATAACCTGAAATTTTTTTCATTTTTTCGGGTTTTTAAGGGTTATCTCAACTTTCCATTTTTAGTATTTTTTTGGTCATTGAAAGCCCTTCTGTGTGTAAATCACCCGTAATAACTAATTTAATATTTCAATTATTATCAATTCTTGTTATTATTAGCTGTTAGCTTATATTTCGTTTTTTGTATTCCTTGTATTTTTTTTTTGGAGGGGGAGGGGGCGTTAATTAGTACTGTTTCAGTAATTAAAATATAAAAAATGAACAAAATGTTATAATTTTATTAATTATTTTACTGATTCATTGTTGAATTGATTAAAGAATTATTTTCTACTCATAAATTATATTCAAAGCAAAATGCCATCTGCCAGGCTGCCAACCCAGTAGATACCCACCACCAGGGCTGCAAAACCGATTGGGACTGGAACCGAACCGGAACCAAGAACCAGTGAAACCAATAAAATTTTGAAACCGGAACCGGAACCAGAATCAATATCTTGAAATTGGTACTCAAGCTGGAACCTTAACTGGAACCAAAATTTTTATTACCGAACCGGAACCAGAACCAATATGAAAATGTAGTGGTTCCAGTTCTAGAAGATTTTATACTCCGCTAATGCCAACAGCTGTATTCTCTACCTATAGGTGTATCGGTCTATTCTATAAATTATAATCTGTGAAATTGTCCATCTTCGCACAATGCAAAATTCTGTGATAGTGTTTAAAGCATGATTTTTATAAGATTATTGATTATTTGATTAGTATTAGGATAATAATATTAAGATTTTGAGTCATTTCCTTATTTCCCTCGCTTCGCTCGGCAAATAAACCTCAAAATTCGTCAAAAATCACATTATTTCCCTAGTTACTTACACTACTTCATTACAATTTATGAATTTACATAACCATTTTTCAAAAATATTATTTTTCAAGTTTTGATTTCAATACTTCTTTCGCCCTCATTATGTTTGGAAAATGGAGTATTTTCATTACAATTTTTTATATAGGTAACCATTTTTCAATAATATTATTTTTCAAGTTTTGGTTTAATATGTCCAGGGCTGGTAACAATAACTAAAACTCTTAACCTTAACTCAAACTAACTCGTATTTTCACGCACCAAGAACATTCATTGACTTGAGGTTCATTTTAGGTCCTTTGCGATACAGTCTCAAAGGGTGTATTAATTTATTAATGATCTTTTGTTACTGCGAAATAATTATAAGTAGTTTTGAAAATTAAAATTTTAAATGTGAAATTTAAAATTAAATTCATTTTATATTTTTATAAATGCTTGATTTATTGTATTTCGAAACTCTTATGTCTTATTTCATCTTTTCATCATACATAAAAAGCGGATATGATATAATTAATACGTAACTACATTATTTCATTATAACTTCAACTTCTTCAACTATTTTAAAAGAAGAATTAAACTTTAACCAACTTCAACTTTAACTTTCTTAACTATAAAGAAGAATTTAACTTTAACCTTAACTCTAAACTTTTATTTTATTTAAGTTAAAACCCTGTAAGTACCAGGCGGGGTAGTATACAACCCCAGTAATATACACGACGTTAAGTACCAGGTGGGGTTAGGTAGTACCCCAACCATACAAGGTGTTCATTAAATCACATACTTTTTCTTCTAATCGTGAAAGTAATATGTTAGAACATATTATAACATTAAGTACTAGGTGGGGTATTATACGACCTGCTTCTTATTAAAGTATAAAGTACCAGGTGGGGTGTTATACGACTTTGCTTCATATTAGAACATAAAGTACCAGGTGGGGTATTATACGACCCCACTGAACATACTGTGTTTTGGGGTTGTATAATACCCCACCTGGTACTTTACGTTCCAATATGATGCGGGGTCGTATAATACCCCACCTGGTACTTAATGTTATATGTTCTAACATAGTACTTTCAGGGTTAAAACTAGTTTACTTCAACTTTAACTATAACTTAAACTTTAAGTGAAAAGAATAAAACTGCTAACTTTAACTCTTATTTTTGTTTTGAAAGACTAAAACTTTAACTGAATTTAACTACCTACCTAATATACGTTCAAGTTAACAGCCCTGAATACGTCTGCTTGATTAGGTTTGAAAAATGGAGTATTTTGATAGGTCACATGTGTTTTTTTTTTGGAACTGATAAGAACCAGAACCGGAACCACTGAAGTCGTAGAACCGGAACCAGAATCAAAACCAGAACCAATATTTGGAAACCAGAACCGGAACCGGAACTAATATTTTCTCAGTTCTGCAGCCCTGCCCACCACCCAGTACCCATTTCAAATTCAAAATGAAAAACTTGTGAGAAATTGAAAAGAACAATAGTATTGATAGGTATATTGAATTGAGGAATGAGGATCAATGATTTATAATTTCTTTTTTTTTTTTTAATTACAAATTTATAAAGTATTTAAATTATAAAATTCAATTTTCACTTTTCAGTACCTATTTTTCATTTCCACTAATTGTAAGCTGAATAAAGATACAGCATACAGGCATACAGATCTCTTTGTTGAGGCAAATTGGTACAATAGTCAATAATTTTCTGAATTTTCTTGCGATGCTAGTTACAGTTACAGTAACTTTGACATTTGGCTTCCCTAACCATGGCCTGAAGGCTGAAAAAAAAATCAGGAGGGGGACGTATTGAAAATTGGAAAGAAAAGAAAACCCAAAACCATAACCCGTAACCCGAAAAATAATTTCCCTTTAATCATAACCCATAACTACCCGATCCGTGATAAAATAGTAACCGTAACCCGAACCCATAACCCGAAAAATAAAAAAGCATAACCCTAACCCGTAACCATAACCTGAAAAGAAAAAAAAACCTGTTCGAGCTAACATCTCTGATCCACAGTAGAGAATATAAGCGCTGCACCATCAATTGAACCCGGACCTTCTAAGGCTGAAGCTTCGTTACCGCTCCATAGCACCAGAAGAAACATCAAGCCACCATCAAGGCTTAATCCTTAAAATTTAAAATTTAATTTATAGAAGGGAGATGTTACATATTGTAATGGCAACAGTTTATATCTCTTATTCATTTTAATAAACAATCCTTGTACATAAAACAAATTTTGACACTTCGATGCCTGCAATAATTTTCCACGATAGCTCCGCTGCAGTAACAATAGCCACGACATCAGAGTCGCAAAGAACCAGACTCGTAGACGTCAGTTTTCATCATGTTCGTGATGTAGTTAAAGAAAAGGAAGTAGAGATTCAAAAGGTTAATTCTGAACTCCAACTCGCGGATATATTTAAAAAATCGCTCCCGCATCCTCACCTTGCTTTTTTAAAATCTTGTATTCTAGATTAGTTTATTTTTGTTTATATTTTTTGTTTAATTTTTTGAATTTTCAGGTTTTTTTTGGGGGGGGGAGGGGGTAGGGTACCCTGTTTTCATAGTTCTGCGTTGGTAGAATTAACACTCAAAAGCAATGTAGCCAATATGCATAATACTTTTTTTTGTAGGAAATACAACTTTCCTACGCGATGGCAAGACGAATAAAATTGTTCGTCGGGAACGGCGAATCACAAGTTAAAATAATGTCGCAGTAAACATAATATACAAAAATTAATATTTTTGAGTCCAGATGGCGTTAAAATTGTTTATTTTTAATTCAATCACACAAGATACGAACTATCCTATACTAAAATATATTGCAGAGGCATACTCCATGCGGCCACTGTTCTTCCCCACATTCGGCCATTCTGTATCAGTCGTGTGTCCTCGCGACTGCTTTGGCGGTAAAACTCTCAAAGAGGATACATGGAAATTGGTATCAAGTATGGCTGCGGTGGTGTTCAGCGTCTGATAGCGGTAGGTATCCTCGGCGATCTTTTTCACAACCACAAGTGAGTCTCAAAATTTATTCCCTAACTTGGAGCTTGGAGGTGTTTTTGCGAACACAATTTGTCCTATACTCAACGTATCCCCAAGGCAATGACGTTTGTCGAAATTCCTTTTCATTTCCTCCTGAGCTTGCACAACATTAACATGTGCTGCAGCTCATACTTTATTGGGGTTCTTACAGTCAGTCGTGGGCACAATTTCAGGGTACTCAGTATCCACAAATCTTGGCATAAATCAATATAACATCTCGAGTAGCGACTTCTCTGTTGACTGGTTAATGCAGACATTGATGTTTTGTTGTATTAATGGGGATATGTGTTGGTCCATTACTATTATCTTCTTCCTCAGAATATATAACGATTTGCGATGACCCGGTTCACTCTCTCAACTAAACCATTCCCTCGTGAGTGGTGTGTTATTGGCGCGGCACCACTTGGTAGATTCAGTAGCGGTGAAGACGGTGCCACAATCTGAGACAATTCGAAAAGAAAATTCAAATGTTAAGACGAACTTCCTTAAATGATAAATTATTTCAGCTGTGGTGGTTCTGATGTAAGCATATAGTTCTATGTATCTGGTACACGAATCAATGACTACCAGAATATGGGCATACCCTTCAGGTGAGATTGTCAGCAGGCCTAGATGGTCAATGTGGATCACTTAGCATAAGGTTTTGGTAGGTGGGTATCAGTTGTAATAAACCATCAGCTTTACCCGAGACATCTTTTGCAACAATGCATGCAAAACAACAGCGGATGTGCGTCTTGATATATTGGCGTATACTAGCAAACCAATAACATGCAGAGATTGCGGCATATACTTTCTCGGTAGAGTAATGTCCTAGGAGGTCATGGTAACGTATGCATGTGGCTTTCCTCATTGTCTTGGGCAACATAAGGACATTACCACTTGGTGACTTTTTCTGGGCCTCAATTGGCATATGAAAAGATCTTAACAATTTCAGCTTATCGTAAATATAATCCATTGTGTCCTCTCCTTGCACCTGAAAGCGCTCAACTATTCGAGTAGTAAGATCTATACTATCCAGGGTGGGCAAAAAGGTGCGACAAAAACGATTCTCGAACGCTTTGGTGGTAGAGGTCGTTGAACTCATACTGTGCCTCTAATTGACTTTTAGTAAGCATAGCAGATAAATATACGGCTGACAGCGACGATTACTAGTAACGACTATGAACGGATTAATTTTATTCAGAGTATGTACACGCAATACTTATAGGGAAGCATGGGAAAATCGGGGGCAAGCAAGAATTAGCCGCATAATGGCATAGCAGATTATCCCACTTCTGAACTTTGTTGGAAATACGACTTCTCTATATGACGGAAAGATGAATAATAGTTCATCAGGAACGGCGAATCACGAGTTAAAATAACATCGCAGTACACATTCTCAAAATTAATATTGTTGAGTCCAGATGACGTTAAAATTGTTTATTTTTGATTCAGTTACATACGACGTGAAATATTGTATTCGATTACTTCGAACTAACTAACAACAACAATTCTACCATCTTATCTTATTATATTATTTTAATATAAAAAAATTAACATTATTGTGATGGCAACAAAATGTCCTAAATTAAACGTAAAAACTTCACGTTCCAACCTACTAAACTATCCTACATATTCTAAAATATTTTATGGAGGCACACTCAGTGCGGCCGCTACTTCATGTATTCATATACCATATATTTTGCCAATATTGAATACGCCTCATGGAATACGTTTTCAATTATGTACTTTCATTTTGCATTAAATGCTTAAAACATGAAATATTACATTTAATGCGTTTATTTTACAAAAATCCGATCAAAAGTAGATAAGCGAAACAAAATAGTTCGGAAGTAATCTGAAGACAACAGAGAATTTTCACTACTTACTATAAAAATGGCCTTAAAAAATTAGGTGCATTTCGCCTGCACCCCCTTGGTGGAAAATGGGGTTCATGATAGGTGCAATCGTTTGTACTACGTTTGTACTGGTTTGTACCGCAAACCCCATCGTTTGTACCACCCCCCTTCCTGAGATATTTTAAAAAAACGTAGGGGGTGCTGGGGAAACGTGGGCACCCCCACCTCGCGAATGGGGGTTGAAATTAGGTGCAATCGTTTGTACTACGTTTGTACTGGTTTGTACCACAAACCCCGTCGTTTGTACCACCCCCTACCTGAGATACTTCAAAAAAACGTAGGGGGTGCTAGGGAAATGTCAGCACCCCCTTGGTGGAAAACGGGGTTGAACTAGGTGCAATCGTTAGTACTTCGTTTGTACTGGTTTGTACCGCAAACCCCTTCGTTTGTACCACCCCCCTTCCTGAGATATTTCAAAAAAATGTAGGGGGTGCTGGAGAAATGTCTGCACCCCCTTGGTGGAAAATAGGTTTGAAAATAAGTGTAATCGTTTGTACTACGTTTGTACTGGTTTGTACCGCAAACCCCATCGTTTGTACCACCCCCCTTCAAGAGATATGTCACCTTTTTTGTGTGGATACTAGGGAAAATATGGGAAAAAGCGTTAATAATAGGAGCGTTAATTGTATTATTCAGTTGAAATTTGTAACGTCGTCTATATTTTAAATTGTACTCATCACTCACCTCTTCCCTCCCTCTCCTCCTCCCCGATCGTTACTCCCTCCCTCGCCCCACCCTCGATCCTCAACATCGTCGAATAATTTGGCAAATTTGCAATCGTGAAATTCAAAATTTAATAGATAGTGCATAAATATTCGCTGAAACTGAAAATGTAGGCATATTTTATTTTTAAGATAGAGCAAACAGTAGACAAAGATGCAGAAGCTGTATGGACAGCATGCTTTCCGCACTCAGAAGCCATCTGAAATATATCCGACTGCAATCTCTTCATTACATCTACTGAAAAAGAAATTCTGGATCATTTTAACGTAGGTAATATTTCATATTGTATTGCAAACTCATCACATTGCATGTAATTTTTTTTTTCTATGACTAAAAATTAGGTAACTTTTTTACATTTCTTATGCTACGAGCAAAATCAAGAACTAAGTATCTTATCCACACAGCCATTTTATACGATGTAATTAATTATTCTAATATGAATATGAATGATTCAATAAATAATGAATTTTAATTATAACATGAATATGACATGAAAAGTTGTAATACGGATTTTGTTGACTAGAAATTTTTTCGAGTTCAGAACTTCGCATCGTGGAAATAGTTCCTTAGTTCTTTGCAACTGGAATACTTGGAGAATTTTATACTATTCTTACTCGACTTATTTACCCACAACCCTGTAAGTGATATTTTTTTTTGCGTTTCAAGTCAAATAACTATTTTTAAAGAGTAAGAACAGTAGGATATAATTTATTTGAACTCCCTCCAAAAAAACATGTATTTAATTACCTACCAAGTATAACTGTAGGTAAGCAGGCAGCCATATATAGCTCTTAGCAATGCGTTTTCCATTCTGTGTGATGACAAGAGGTTTTAATGGTGTGATATTAAAACTTTTTAACTCAGGTTGTATTGTTGTAATTTATACATACCATCCTTTCATAATGAATTTCATAATTTTTTTTTTAATTTTTCATCAAAAAGCAAATAAAAGTAACCAATAATTTTCAAGCCTCGGAATTTTTGTTGTTTGTTGAGAATGCATATCACTTTTTTACAATATTCAACATTTTTTTACAATTTAAACTTTAAAATATATGTGAAGAATTTTTAAGAGTATGTGTTTTTTAATTTTTTTTTTTTTAGCTGAGTTTTTAACTAAAAAACGACAGCTATTACAGCCCACCTGATTTGGTAAGGAAAGGTCGGGGAACGTAGGGTTTTCAAATTTTTGCGTTTCAGACCATTTGTAATCATCAGCCAAATGTCCAACTTTTTTTTCCAATATACAATTCTGTATTATCTTTCTACTTGAATAACTATGGAATTTTAATGAATTCTGTACTTCTTAGAATATTTTTCATTGATAAAAAAAATAAATAAGCAAATCAAATCTTTTTCATTTTCTCCAAAATCTGTTTTCTCAAACTTACTTAAGAGAGGCTGAAAACCCTTATAAATCTAATGCTGAAAGCAGACAAATCTCTTAAAATTAAATTTCCATGTTTAATTTCTACAACTTTTAATAGCAATTCCAAATTATTGCGGTAAAATTCAAGTTCGGAACATACACAAGAGGTGTACCATATATTAATAAAATTTTTAATTAAAAAAAAAAACAACGAAATCTCTGGTTCAAGTCTTTTTTTAATTTCAATGTAATTTGTTATTTATGAAAATATATTTCATTACATGCTTTATTTTGAATTTTTGGCGTTTATATGTGCCAGAGTTATTACAGCGACTGCAGAGCTTTAGATTTATAACCACTGGAATGATATAAAAAAGAATAATATTATTATTTGAATTTTTATTATTAAAATTCTGAAATAATATTTTTGATCAATTCAGTAAAAATAAAATTAATCCTATTCACAAGAAAATATTCATCATTTTTTCATTCAATTTTTAATTTTTTTCAGAATTTTTGGAACAGTTATAATGCATAAATCGTAAATAGGCTACATAAAATAAGTAATTTTTATTGAGTTATTAATTTATTTTAAAACTAAAATTAAATGAATATTTAAACCATACTTTACTCAAAAAATTTAATTGGATAAATTTAATTTAATAATAAAAAAATATTAACTAGAATCAATTAAAATTTTGTCAAATAATCCAATAAGCATTACATATTGTTCAAAATAAAAATGAAACCATGGCTTGTACCACAAATAATTAAAAGAACAAGTCACTTACAAGGATAATTTGGAATTGCTATTAAAAGTTGTAGAAATTAAACATGGAAATTTAATTTTAAGAGATTTGTCTGCTTTCAGCATTAGATTTATAAGGGTTTTCAGCCTCTCTTAAGTAAGTTTGAGAAAACAGATTTTGGAGAAAATGAAAAAGATTTGATTTGCTTATTTATTTTTTTTATCAATGAAAAATATTCTAAGAAGTACAGAATTCATTAAAATTCCATAGTTATTCAAGTAGAAAGATAATACAGAATTGTATATTGGAAAAAAAAGTTGGACATTTGGCTGATGATTACAAATGGTCTGAAACGCAAAAATTTGAAAACCCTACGTTCCCCGACCTTTCCTTACCAAATCAGGTGGGCTGTAATAGCTGTCGTTTTTTAGTTAAAAACTCAGCTAAAAAAAAAAAAAATTAAAAAACACATACTCTTAAAAATTCTTCACATATATTTTAAAGTTTAAATTGTAAAAAAATGTTGAATATTGTAAAAAAGTGATATGCATTCTCAACAAACAACAAAAATTCCGAGGCTTGAAAATTATTGGTTACTTTTATTTGCTTTTTGATGAAAAATTAAAAAAAAAAATTATGAAATTCATTATGAAAGGATGGTATGTATAAATTACAACAATACAACGTGAGTTAAAAAGTTTTAATATCACACCATTAAAACCTCTTGTCATCACACAGAATGGAAAACGCATTGCTGAGAGCTATATATGGCTGCCTGCTTACCTACAGTTACACTTGGTAGGTAATTAAATACATGTTTTTTTTTTGGTTCAAATAAATTATATCCTACTGTTCTTACTCTTTAAAAATAGTTATTTGACTTGAAACGCAAAAAAAAATATCACTTACAAGGTTGTGGGTAAATAAGTCGAGTAAGAATAGTATAAAATTCTCCAAGTATTCCAGTTACAAAGAACTGAGGAACTATTTCCACGATGCTAAGTTCTGAACTCGAAAAAATTTCTAGTCAACAAAATCCGTATTACAACTTTTCATGTCATATTCATGTTATAATTAAAATTCATTATTTATTGAATCATTCATATTCATATTAGAATAATTAATTACATCGTATAAAATGGCTGTATGGATAAGATACTTAGTTCTTGATTTTGCTCGTAGCATAAGAAATGTAAAAAAGTTACCTAATTTTTAGTCATAGAAAAAAAAAATTACATGCAATGTGATGAGTTTGCAATACAATATGAAATATTACCTACGTTAAAATGATCCAGAATTTCTTTTTCAGTAGATGTAATGAAGAGATTGCAGTCGGATATATTTCAGATGGCTTCTGAGTGCGGAAAGCATGCTGTCCATACAGCTTCTGCATCTTTGTCTACTGTTTGCTCTATCTTAAAAATAAAATATGCCTGCATTTTCAGTTTCAGCGAATATTTATGCACTATCTATTAAATTTTGAATTTCACGATTGCAAATTTGCCAAATTATTCGACGATGTTGAGGATCGAGGGTGGGGCGAGGGAGGGAGTAACGATCGGGGGAGGAGGAGAGGGAGGGAAGAGGTGAGTGATGAGTACAATTTAAAATATAGACGACGTTACAAATTTCAACTGAATAATACAATTAACGCTCCTATTATTAACGCTTTTTCCCATATTTTCCCTAATATCCACACAAAAAAGGTGACATATCTCTTGAAGGGGGGTGGTACAAACGATGGGGTTTGCGGTACAAACCAGTACAAACGTAGTACAAACGATTACACTTATTTTCAAACCTATTTTCCACCAAGGGGGTGCAGACATTTCTCCAGCACCCCCTACATTTTTTTGAAATATCTCAGGAAGGGGGGTGGTACAAACGAAGGGGTTTGCGGTACAAACCAGTACAAACGAAGTACTAACGATTGCACCTAGTTCCAACCCTGTTTTCCACCAAGGGGGTGCTGACATTTCCCTAGCACCCCCTACGTTTTTTTGAAGTATCTCAGGTACGGGGGTGGTACAAACGACGGGGTTTGTGGTACAAACCAGTACAAACGTAGTACAAACGATTGCACCTAATTTCAACCCCCATTCGCGAGGTGGGGGTGCCCACGTTTCCCCAGCACCCCCTACGTTTTTTTAAAATATCTCAGGAAGGGGGGTGGTACAAACGATGGGGTTTGCGGTACAAACCAGTACAAACGTAGTACAAACGATTGCACCTATCATGAACCCCATTTTCCACCAAGGGGGTACAGGCGAAATGCACCTTAAAAAATTACAGTATTCTACTAACATAGATAATCAACCTACAGAAGAATAAAATGAGAAAAGTATGCTTTAACCTTCAGTCTTCAACAATAATGGTAAAATATAAGACAAAAAAAAATGAAATTCGGGCTCGGCATCGAAAGAATTAGCCTCTAGCGGATCGTAGTGGAATGTCTAAAAAGGGAGTGAAATTTAACATTGATTTAAATGGAAGCAATTATGTTTTTCGAATTTTAGGAGAAAATAAGGACATTCAGAGGGTAATTCATGATGACTTTTTTTTTGACGATAAAATTTCCTTTTCAAAGATACAAACATTGTTATATTTTCATCCCCGATAGTCATATAAATTACCGTTTGACACTTGTTCAGTAATCAGTCTGTTGGGGTTGTGTTTTAGTGAATTGTGGAATAAAGATTTTTTCTCAGTATTCATATATTATCGTTATTTGCTATATGGAGTAGTTAATGTGCCACTACAATAACTCACTTTTTCAAATTTTTATCGTTAGTGGGGATGAAAATATAACAATATTTACATTATTGTGTAGAGAGTTTTACTTCTAAAAATTAAGATATGATGAATTTTTCCATAAACCTTACAGTTTTCTTAGAAAATTTAAAAAACAAAACCACTTCTATTTAAACCAATGCTAAATTTTGATCAGTTTCACTTTTTTAAGTAAAACAACGCTAGCGCGCCACACCCGTACCCGGCATCAATAATGGAAATTTTTTACATCTCTATGAAGAAACGAAACACTTTCGAAATTTGATTCGTTTCGTTGCTGTTGTGGCTTCGTTTCGAATTGTTTTTATTCAGAAAAAACATCAGTTTTGTTCCATTATTTCGTTTCTGTTTTCTTTCAATGTTCGAGCCCTGCACTTTTCAATAATTTTCACACTTTTTACGTGAAATTCCTTGTTTCATTTCCCAAAATTCCTTTTCATGAAAGGTGTTGTAGCTTTATTTTGCTAACTACAAAATTAATTGTTACTGAAGTTTGTAATGAGTGACTGTAATACTATTAATTAACGCAACAGACAATGAATATATTCATGTAATTGACGTAACGTTGTTTTTTACAAAGAATTGGACTCACATACGCTTACATATCTTAGAGTACCACCAATACAGACGTGGAGCGAATATAATACCTACACACATATATGTGCGCGATGGAACGCCAGTATCTTCGTAATTATTCCGATTCCGATTACAAATAAATACGCGGAAAAAACGTTTGTGACCTCTACAGTGTCTATCCCTACACACCTCATACCCTACAAAAGAAGTTCAGCATGAATGTTTGAAAATGGTTACCCCACGCCCCCTCCTCCGCATAAAGGCTTCTGATAGCACTGCTTATATCCAAACGTTTTAAGTAACATTTTCAATTAATGAAAAACTCATTTGAAGCAATGTTTTTTCAATGTTTCATTGTATAGGTAAGTTATTTCACTTTTTTTCTTTTTTAAAATTCTTAAATCTGTTTGCCATTTAGAGAAATACGTTTATGCAATAAATGGACCTACATCACCTATGATTCCAGTTCAAGGTTTCACGTTAAATCCACTTACTGAATCAATAGTCGATCATTGGGATTCATTTGCAGAAGTGAGTAGCCGTTGATAAATAAGATAGAAGGGAATATTTAAGAAATTTTGCGATTAATGGAATTCTGAGCAGAAGAAACCAAACTTATTAGCGCATATTTTCGTATATTTTGACTTTAAGAGCATACCTATTTTTGCATATTTTTATAGTTTTGAGCGCATATTAGGGAGTATTCACGCAATATTTCAATTTTTAGCGAATATTTTACCATTTTTCACAATTTGTTACTTTTATTGTTCTTCAATAAGGTCAAACTCAACTTTCATCAATCGAATAGAGTGACTAGGTTCTTATGGCTAAATATCAGAGATGGGCACGATCTAGATCACGATGATCTTTAGATCACAAGATCACGATGTTAAGGTGACCTGATCTTGATCAAAGATCATTAATGAAAATTGATCTGGTCTGATCTAGATTATAAAGATTTAATTAAAAGATCAACAAAGATCTTTTTTTTTTAAATAGGTAACTATCAGCGCTATTTGCATTTTTTTCAAATACCAGTCCATAATTTCTAATTCTAATGATTTCAGAATTTCAATTTTCAATTCATCACTGTTCTTACCTCTCAAGCCTCAACTTTTCATCCTACTTAAAACAAAGAAAGACACAAAGTAAAACATCTTTGAGAAAAGTTTATATTTTTATTAAAAAAATATACTTCCTGTATTCTATATTCCAAATTTTTGATAAACTGAATATTCCATTGTAGTATAATCACAGTGATTTTATTTACTAGTGTTCAGTGTTCATTATCAGCCTTCAACCTTCATCTAATTTCAATTTTCATTCATCAAAAACCTAAAAAAGAAAATAATCTTGATTTATTTTTTATGATCTTAGATGAGGTGAGATCAGATCACATTGCATGATCTGTGATCTGATCTAAGATCATCATTTGTGATCTTGCCCATCTCTGCGAGATGCATTTCCAAACTATACCACAAACTGGCCATTTACACTCTAGCACGCTGTAGTGCGCTATCCTGCTATCCGCTTACGTGACTTTGTGTTATTACGTAGGTAATACAATCATATATTATTTTTGAATTAAAAAAAAAAAAAAAAAAAAAAAATGTAAGCAGAAATGCCGCATTACTGGAGCTGAGTTTTTAATTGGAGCTTGTTTTGATTTACTAATAACCTTGCCTACAGGCCACACCCAATACCAAGTCTAAAAAACCCTACCTTATCCTTTCCAAAAACACTTAAGAAGTTGAATTTGGCACAAATGTAGTATTTCTTGTCATGAAATAATCATGTGAACACATATTTCTCAAATTATAACTATTTGAGGGTCCTCAAATTATCTTCAAATTTTGTAAATCCGCCATTTTGGATCCATTTTGACTCAAATTTAAGTGGTTATGTTCTGGTCACAAACTAATCCTACACACAAAGTTTGACCATTCTAGGCCGATTTGGTGATGAGATATGGAAGATTCATGAAATTTCCTGCAGCAATTTCCCCTCCAAAAGCCGTTTTTTGCTCTAACTCCCCTCCAAAATCACTGAGGAAGCTAAAATCAAAATACGTTTGTCACTTGGGCTCATTTTATCATATGACACAGCAATAAAAAATTTTCGACCCCTCCTGTACCCCCACCACTATTTTAGGTTGGTAACCCCGCCTTCCCCCTCCAACATCATGTATGGAAGTGAATTCGGGATATAGTATACAACTTATCCCCAATAACCATATGAATTCATATTAATTACATTTTTACCAACTTGAGGCTCCTCAAGCTCTACTCAAAATTTTGATAATCCGCCATTTTGAATCCATTTTGATCCAAATTCAAGAGGTCATATTGTGGTCACCAACTAACCTCACACACAAAATTTGACCTCTTTAACTTGATTTGGTGGGGAGATATGGAAGATTCAAGAAATTTCATGACTCAAAACTTCCTCAAAAAGCCGTTTTTTGATCTAACTCCTCTCAATATGCACTCAAGAAGCTGAAATTTGGATATGTTAGTATCCGTGACTCACTCTTTCATATGAAATCAAAAACGAAAAATTTGAGCTATTTGCCCCTTCTCCAGCCCCCTCAAAATTTGAGTGATCCGCCATTTTGAAATTTTCGAAAAAACAAAAAAATTTTTGCGCATTTTCAAGAAGAGTCTCTCACCAAATTTTGAGCGAATTTTATGAATACTCGCCGGCGCTACGCGTGGGGGAAAAAAAATATATATATACCAAAAAGTTGGACATTTGCCAGATGATTACAAATGGTCTGAAACGCAAAGATTTGAAGACCCCACCCTCCCCCGACCTTCCCTTCCCAAATCAGGTAGGCTGTAATATCTATCGTTTTGTTAAAAACTCAGCTAAAAAATTATAAAATTGTAGAAAAATTCATGTAAAATCAATACCTGCGAAGGTATTGAACCTCGGACCTACATTCCACACAGGTTCGCAATACTGAAACCACTCAATGTGCGCACATGAGGTATTGTTATCGGTTCATATAATTTGACCTTGACCAGTTTGGGGTACAGTTTGGAAATATGCGATAAATAAATAACTTATATTTACTTTTTTGAACTTACGCAGGGGCGAAACTAGGCTGATATATTGGGGGGTGGAATACCCTTAATTTTGCTGACTCAGTAGCGTTCAAATGATAGTTTTTCTCGACTCAATTTTTTATATTACATCACTGCAATTTATTGAGTAGCTATTCGTGTGCAATGTAAAAAATAATAAAGCGAGAATAATAATACTTATTTATCCTATTACAAATTGACGATTACATCGATTTTTTTAAAAGATTTATTAGAATAACAATGGAATAGATATGTAGCTCAATTTAAAAGATGAAAACTGAACAGTTCTTCTTGTTTTCAAAAGCTACCAGTAGGCCTATAAAGTAATCTAAAAAAATTCCCCGTAGGTGAGGGATCGAGGGAACATCTAAAAATATCGATTTCATAATTGTGCTTAAGCATTATCATGTTAAAAAAAATTAAATAAAGTTAAAAAACAGTTTTTAGTGAAGGTAAAATCATTTTGGGGGTTGCTGATTTTTTCCCAGGGTTGAACGTTTTAAACAAAAAGTATTTAAAACACATGATTGCTTAAAACATGTTTTAAACACTAAAAAAAAAACAAAATGAAATTTAAAACAAAATTCTGTTCAAAATGTGTTTAAAACGTTATTTTTTTGCTTTAAGCATGTTTTTTATTTTCCTCATTTTTTCTTTAAATTTACAGTATTTAACCAAAAAAATACAATAAACGCAAATGAAGAAGAATTTTCTACCTGCAATGGCATCTTCTAGGTTTCTAATTTTTTTTTCAAATTTCCATTTTCAAAATATGTTTTGAACTTTTGAGAACTTTAGAAGTCAAGTTTATCAAGGGTATAATGGCTAAATGTGAATTTTTGAATTTAATTTTTATGGAATAGAATAAGTTGACTTATTTGAATTTGGTCTAGACTCGCGGCAGGTGTTAGACGACAATATTATTAAACGAATGGGAATGCTTGCTGGCTTCTCCATGCTTGTAGTGCTCAAGTGAAAATTAAATAATTATGGTCCTTAATTTTTTCTCATTCAATTGTGACGTTATGGTGAAGAGCATAAACATTATAAATAAATTTTGAATAGTTGAATACTTCAAAAAAAAAAAACAGGTTTAAAACTGTTTAAAACTAGTTTTAAACAATGTTTTAAACATGTTCTTTTTTTCATAGACGTTTTTTGTTTTAAAACGAAAAATTTGTTTTTAAACAATATAAAACTGTTTTTTGTTTTTTATTATAAAAAAAACGGTTTCTTAGCAACCCTGTTCTTTCCAACAGAACTCCGTTGAAACAGTACAACATACTAAATTTTCAATAAAATCAGTCAACTACATACTGCATGAAAGAAAAATTCGAATTGGTTTTTCAATTAAAAATTAAATTCTCAAAAATGAGGGGGGCGGGGGTCTGAAACTTCGGCAACCCAAGTTTCTAAAGGGCACCTATCTACCTACCACCCAAGTTTCATTGAAATTGGGCTCCAGGTCAGATTCACCATTCTTATCCTCTTATGCTCTTAACGACATTCGATATTTCAAGAAGCTGAGTTTAGAAAAATTGACCTGTCCACGAATGTGTAGAGTGCGCTGAAGTTACCACGAAAAAAATTTAGTCTAAAATTGAAAATAGGATAAACATTTAATAAAATACATTGACTCTTATGGGAGCATTTTCATTTTTCACGTTTTACACAAAAACAAAGGGGTTTTTTGAAACTTTAGTAAGTTAATTATTTATAAAGAATTTCATGGTCTTTCCAACAATGTATTTTTGACAGCTGTAGCGTTTATATTTGCAAAAATATTCAATTTTAAAAAACTGCGCTTTTGATAAAAATCAACTGTTTACATTTTAAAAGCAGTTTTTCTTGATAACGTGATCATTCTCTGCAATAATGTTTACATAAACGTCACGATATTGAACTTAATTTCGTGTCGAAGAATCATTTTTTCTTTGTTGAAATGTAAATTATGATTTCATAATATTTTTGCAAATATAAACGCTACAGTGGTCAAAAATACATTGCTGAAAAGAGCATAAAATTCTCTGTGAATAATTAAATAACTAAAATTTCAAAAAATCCTTTTGTTTTTGCGTAAAACGTAAAAAATGAAAATACTCTCATAAGAGCCAATGTATTTTTTTAAGTGTTAACTTATTTTCAGCAGTTAGACATTCGCCACCAGATGTCAGCCACTCCGAATGGACAAGGCAATCAGAGACGGGCCGAGCCTTGGGTGAAAATCTAAAAATGTCGACTGGTATTTTCAATTTTCCCACTACGATTGATTAATTTGTAATTTAATATACAAGCAATGTCAAGTTTGTATTTACCTACGAACTCAAAGAACAAAGAGAAGCAATTATAAAAATCAAAAAAGCCAACATCTGCAGTCGTTTTTCGAACTGCCTGAGAAAATGATACATTGTATAAGTTTAATTATTTTGATAATGTAAAAATGGATATTTCTGCATCACTTTCAATTTTGGTGAATAAAAAAGAATGTTGAATTTTTTAAATTATTAGAAATTATAAATCATTAATTTGGAATGATAGCTTTACACTGCTACACACATTATACCCTTCAAAGTCACGAAGTAATTTCTTAAGATAATACAAAAATTAAATAGAACAAAAATGTTCTTTAAATGCAAAACTAAAAATATAAACAATAGCTAAAACTTGATTTTTTCAAATTACAAAAAAAAAGGAAAGAAAATTCAAGAATTAAAGAAAACATTGATGGGAAAATGAATAAATTAAAAAAAAATCCATATTACAAAACAACCTAATAAAATAGAAAAATTTTCATGAATAAAAAAAAATCCAAAAATTAGAAAGTAAAGAAGTTGGGAAGTCTAAAAACTAAATAATAATATTGTTAAAAATGAAAAATTCTGAAAACTAAAAAATGCAACAATGAAAGATATCATGAAAAAAAGAAAAAAATTATAAGATGAAAACAAATGTACAAAAATGGAGTAATGTTTCATAATTGCTAACCGGGTGATTACTTCATTAGAGCACCCCAAGCGCAAAAATCTTACCCTCATAGAAATAAATTACATATTTGAATGATATTAACAAGAATAAATGGCATAAATAAAATTTATTTAATGCTTAAAAGCGTCTATTGTAAAATAAAATGCAAAATTTTAAATTATACTTTTGTTGTCAAAAATACACATAAATGTATTGAATTGTTTCACATTTGGCTAATTTTGCCTCTTTGGGTGCTTGAATCAAGTAGTCACCCGGTATAACGCAAAAAAAAAATGAAAACCTAAAAACTAAAAAACTAGAGAAAACCCAGATTCGAATAAATAAGGGAAAAATGAAACCAAGGCGATAAAATATTCAACAATTTAAAACAAGACATTAAAAAAAATTTAAAATGGTGAAAGAACAATAAGTTATAATTTAAAAAAAATATTCTATGAAAAAAATAATAAATTCAAAAATATTAAGTAGGTTTTTTTTTTGTTGAGAATGAAAAAAGTTGTTATGGACTAAGTACTTCTCCAGTTTCCAATTCTCTAGCATTATTGTGACATAAATTTAAAGCATATAATATCAACTGAAATTGAACTAAAACAAAATTAATTTTAATGGAACATCAGTTTTCAATAATCTCGTTCCTTTCCAATATTCAGTTTCTCCTTCTCAGATGGCGACATTACCACTCCTAGTGTAGCCAAAATTCGGGAATAGAAAAGCTTCGAGCAGGGTGAGCAAAACAATGCGCAAATACTTACATATGTTTTTTTGTTTGATTCATCTATTTATTGTTAAATTTTTGCTGTTACTGAGACAAGTGAAATAGGAAATGTAGAATTTTTCTCACCGATGTCGATCTGGCGACTTTTGCCAACTGTGCAAAACCTCTGGGTGGTGAGCACCCCCTCACATTCCTCCGCTCGGTATGTCCCTGAAGTCAATTAGAAGAAATGAAATGTTTTCTACTTGATAAATTGGTGATAATTCGGCATTACATTGTCGACAACGACGAACGAGTCCAAAACTCGGAATATGTTAATCATTTTTGTTTATTTTTATCTTATTTTTAGGAGCTTAGATGTTGAAATTGCCGACAAAAATAATCAAATTTGCCGAATTTTTCGTTGGTGAAAATATGGGGGGTGGGAGTTGTTTTGACCCCCCCAATAATCCTCTTAATTTCATTTCTGAACATACGTATGAGTCGTTTCAATTATACAGTATGATTTTTAACCAGGGTTGTCAATTTAGAATGTAAAATGTAGAATACACTGTGTCTAACTAATTTTAACACACCCTAGCGTGAAATTCCCTTTCATGAAAAAAAAATATCACCTATTTCATTTTGTTTGACTTCGTTGCAGCATAATGAATAATATAAAAGTCTTCGGTAACTCCAGTTCTATGATTTAAATAATGTTTTGGTGGTTATTTGATTGATTTGAATTCATTTTGTCCAAAATCAGTGTTGTCAGATTAACTGGAATGAAACGTTTGTCGAAAAAATCATTTCCTGCAGTATTATTCAAAATAGGAAGAATGCCAATATTTAACGAAAATTATATTAATTCGTCGTAGTGGAACAAAGAACATACATCGTGTAGAAATTTTAGAAAAAAGAATATACATGCCAGAGCGCATTTTTTACATTAAAACTTCGTTACAAAGATATATATATCGATTTTTACTGAGTCTCGAGAAAAAAAAAGTAACCTGGACCCGTTGCGCGACCTGGTCGCTCGTATTGTAATGCAGTGCGTTCAACATTGAAAATAAAAAATGTATCGATTTCATTATTTATTTTTATGCATAATATCAAGTTCAGATCATGAAGAATGAAGCGCAGGGGCTTTATTTTTCCAATTTCATTTTTCAATGATTAGGTTTACTGGTTTACATCCCATTTTTGTGATTGTAAAAATTGTGACTATGTATATCCTACGTTAAAATTTAATTTATGTATTAATGTATCATGTGAAAATAATTTTGGTAAAATTAAATAAGTAATATATTTCCTCTTTCTTATTAAGTTGGAGTTGAGCCTTAAGAAAAAAGAGTATTTTTCAGTTTTTTTCATTTTGTGAATCCAGCAGCAATCTTTGACCGAAAAATTATTCACTGATTAGTATCAGTATTAATTGAGCCTAATTATACCTCCTAATCTGTTACTTATTACTGAGCTAACTTCATATTATTAAATAATTACAATTTCCTATACACATTTCAACCCAGTCGGCTAATATAGTCTCACACATTCAGCACAGCCGATTCAGTGCTTCAAAATAAGTCGATTATTAGCCCACCCTATGTGTATGTACTTAGTTGTACATCACATAGTTGGTTATGGCAGTGCTTCGGAAAATAAGCAGGTAAATGCGAAAAAGTCGATTTTATAATAAAGAAATGAAAAAATCGGAAAAACAAATGCTCCAGTCCCTACATATCGGTACCTACTTTAGTACCTAATATTTATTTCTTTATTTCCTGGACTTCATGAGTTAAGTATAATATGATCGAGTAGATGGATTCTGTTATTACCTATCACAAACTTCAGTCTGATTTAGTTAGGTATGTGTCGCGTTAATAGATTCTGTATTACCTATCAAACTATCACTGAGTTCAGTCTGATTAGATACATTGGTTCCTCGTTTTCGTTGAAGTATTTCAAAGTATTTCATTAGTAGGGCTAGGATTTATATGCAAATGCTTATCTGAATGCGCTATGACAGATACAGTATATCAGCGTTTTTTTTTGCAATTCATGCATTTTAAAGCCGAACTGCAAAATTTTTTAGCACATATTTTTGTCTATATGACCATAAAGGCTTATAAATGCTTATTTTTGACAAAAAATAGCTAATAAACGTTTTTTTAGAGCTTATTTAAGTGGTTTGCGCATATTTGAACAGAAAAAGACAAAAAATCGACATAAAAACTCAAATTTCCATTGTTTGATAAAAAATGACTTGTTAGTTTTTTAAACAAGTTTTTTCTATCTATTTGTTGTTATTGATAAGATGATAAATCTAATATCAATGAATTTTGATATGTTATGTTTAAAAAAATTGTTGAAATAGGCAAACAATGTTTGATATTTTTCTCACTTAAGGCGGTGCTTCGGAAAATAAGTAGGTAAATGTGATAAAATTGATTTTAAAATAAAGAAATGGAAAAATTGGAAAAATAAATGCTTAATCTGTTGAAACGAAGTCTCTAAAATAATATATTATAATTTTAAATCATTTAGTTGCGTTACTTTTGAGAAAAATACTGCAAATGAAAATTATATCCTATTTTCATTTGCAGTATTTTTCTCAAAAGTAACGCAACTAAATGATTTAAAATTATAATATATTATTTTAGAGACTTTGTTTCAACAGATTAAGCATTTATTTTTCCAATTTTTCCATTTTTTTATTAAAAAAACAACTTTTTCGCATTTACCAACTTATTTTCCGAAGCACCGCCTTAAATAATTCAATTTGAACTTTGTAGGTAATTTAATCGGATTTTTGCATTCTGGTTGAAAATACCTGTATTTTGATATGCCGCATGATGCATTTTTAAACCGCTTATTTTTGCTTTTTTGACACTTTTCAACTGCTTTTTATAAGCGCTTATAACTGTTTTTTTAGCGCATATAAATCCTAGCCCTATTCATTAACATAAGTCGATTTCAACTCCTAAACAATGTTTGAAGTAAACAATGGATTGGGAACTAGTATCTGTTTTCAATATTTAAATTTATTATTAAAAAATGGGATAAATATTTCAGATTAAATTAATGTCAATCCAAATTATCCAAATTAAAGGTAACTCAATTATTGAAAATACAATTAAGAAGAAACACATCATTCTACTCTCCTCTTATAAATATAGTGATTAGGTACTTCTACCTATCTAAAACCCAAAGAAGAAATCCTTCTCAGTTAGGTACCCATAATTTTGTAAAAAAAAAAAAAAAAAAAAAAAAAAAACATCGGGCTGGTTTATTATGTATAATTATATAAATGCATATACACCTTATCATACTATATTGCTATAAAACCACATCTCATGAAAAAAAAAATTATCACTAGCAAAAGTTACACTTTCTCCACCATCGAGATGAACGATTAGGCTTAAAAGAATTGAATTTGACCTATTTTGTTTTTCATTAATTAAAAACTAAAGTCGAGAAAAATGATTTCCGAATTTTAGTTAGATTTTACCATTCTTAATCATATATTTAAAAACAAATTTGCATTATGCTTTTAATGCCTTCTATACAAATAGGGCATAAATGCAGTACTTCAGCACAAGCGTAGCAAGTTAGTGCGTTCCTACAAGTTAGCATTAATATATCCTATCTTGTAAGAGTAGTCATCCGTAAACAATTGAAACCCCGAAATATTGGAATTTTTTCCGTTGTCCCGCGTAACTTATCACTACTTATAGCCTTATAGGCACCACTCATAACCTGCGAAATGACGTGCTTATCAGTTGCGAATATATCTTCAATATTTTCATGCTCGCTAGAATCTATTAAACGAATAATGGCTAGTAAACGTCTGAAGGTTTATTTTTTGCTTTAAAATCTTATTTTTTGTGACACAAATACCGTACCTCGAAGCGCCGAGTCAACCACCGTCTTAAACTTGTAAATGAATTAGCGTTTTGTATGCTTCCTCTAAAAAAGCCAATAGCTCGCGTTTTATTGCAGGTCCATCCGCTCTCTTAATTGTTCGTCGCGCTTTGTGTGTGTTATGCAGACACCGCATTTACAATAGTAGCCTATCAATGCGCAACCTTCGCTACATGTTCACTGATTTTTTTTGGTATAAAAAGGGTTTTGTAGGTTTTTGCCTAGACTAAACTATCCGATTGGGTTAAGAGGATAAATAGGTACGGAAAATTTGTCTAGTAGAAAGATGAAATTTTGATGAATGAGTTGATTCATAAATGTCTAGTTAATACAATACAGATGAACATTGAACATACAATATTTGGGTGATTTTAAGAATTAAGAATTTAAGAACACCTGTCCAAAATCTTGTGACTGCGGGCACCTCTCGACCAATGACCAGTCTTGCGAGAGCATAGATAAATTAATAATTAATCAATTGAAAATAGCGTCACATACGTACTTATCACTTTATTAAGAGATGAACCGTTATTACTTTATTGCCGTAATTTTTTCATTCTGATTACTTTATCATCCTCAAAATGTTAATCTACCTATATTTTTGGAATTTATTACTCCATTCCACTTCACACATTCGCTATTTTCCAATCTACAGCCTTCTTCTAATGATTTGAATGAATTGGATTTTGTATTCGTATTCACAACCTCTTTGGGGCAGAAACATCGTCGTGTTTCATCGGTACCTCCAATGACAGGTTTATAATAGGTAGATATAACCTCTAGAAATCAATCTCTCACTAATATCGCTCATTAATTTATTTAGGTTTTCCACCCCTACCATAAAGATATTGGGGTCGTGCAACAGATGTCTGCAAAAAAGAGAATACTGATGTAAATTTTATTAAACCAGCCATTAAAACTTATTTAACATCATCTTCTATAATTTTATATAACTCTTTAGCTTCATTTGTATAATGCTAATTAATACACGTACGAGTGTACCGCTGATTCACAAATACTCAATATAATCATTTAGTCTAAAAATGATTGACTTTCATTATAATTCACGAATCACAGCAGCGTTAGGTATATCATTTACCTATATCAAAACTGTAACCAATTCAGTCCACAGTCGAACTGGTAAAAATACCATTTTTGCCATTTTGCCTCTTTTGTCACAAATTACTAATTATAAGACTTTTATAAGCTGGGGTTGCGACTTATCAAAATGAGTTAAAATTTCATGAGCAATATAAAGATATTGTTGAAAATGTAATTTGAGCATTTCTGAGCAATTTTGAGTTAAAATTAAGTCGATTTTTGAGTATTTTCAAAAAATTGTTGCGTGACCCATCAAAATGGATTAAAATTTCACAAGCAATAAAATTGGTGAAAATGCAATTTGAGCCCAAAATTAGATCGATTTTTGAGTAGTTCAAAAAATTGGCTTATGACCTAAATTTTTACCAGAAAAATTTTTGAGAATTCTGAGCTCAGGATAATTTTTGAGTATTTTCACATAATTGGCATGCAACCTATGGTAGTGCGGTAAAATTTCACCAAAAATTCAAATATGTCAACGAAAATTTGTTTTAAATAACTTTTGAGAATTTTAAGTGCTGTCCAATTTTTGAGTGATTCATAAAAGTTGGGTAGAATTCCACCAAAAATCCAACAATTTCAACCAAAATTTTTAAACAGCTTTGGTAATTTTAAGCACATGTCAGTTTTTGACTATATTTTTTAGCAAATTTTGACCAATAAAAGTGGGGTAGAATTTTGTCAAAATTAAAAGAATATGAAACAAAAAAATGTTGAGCACTTTTGAGTTTTCCATGAACTTCAGCTTAATGGGTGTGGAATGAATCTACATATGCATTGAGTTCGTTTTTTTTGTCCCGCATAGCTAATCGCACTTACAGAGCCTGTTTTGATCTAAAAATGGCTGAATCTGAGAAAAAAATCGCGCATCAAGGGCGCTAACACCCCATTGTGCTCGTTGTCTAAGGAAGTTGACATAAATTTGAAGTAAGTGGAGTGTCCGCTACCAGACTGTATTAACATTTTTTGTCTTTAATTAAATTTAATAAATGGGAAAAAACTGGGGTTTTAGGCTCCAGCTCTCTCTTTTTTTGGGACTGTGACACCCATACATACAAAAAAACGAACTGATTTTTTGTCCCTTAAAAAAGCACGCTCAATGAACACTTTACCAGTTGGACTGGTTAGTATGTGTGGTTAATAAGTTGGTAGGTAGGTAGGTAGGTAGGTAGGTAGGTAGAAATCAAAATATATAATACCTACTACGAATACGAAAATTGAATTAATATTAACTATAATTCCAATTCAAGGGGCCTATTTAAAAAACCAAAAACTACAATTATATCGATACTAAAAAGTGCAAGTACTTGAAATCGGGACCTAGATACAGGAACATACCTATGGCAAAGTTAACTTATAGAGAGGAAACTAATAAAAAATTTCTCAATTAAAAAAGCAATAAGTTGAAAACAGGTACATAAATGACAGCTCGTTGTGTTGTCATAATTTTTCTTTTCATTTTGTTCACCAACTTTTTGCCAATTTGCTCTCTCAACTAAATGAGGGGTGAAACCCCGCTATATACCTGGGTAGGTACCACAAAATTATGAAAATGTTAGTGTAGGTGTAATATTTGGTTAATTTTAGACTTCTCCATTACTTCCATCAACGGTTAGAAAATTTTTGAGGCTCAAAAATTCCTGTTGATTTTTTCCATTACTTTTTTTTTTTTTTCATTACTAGCTGGTAAACAGTAGTCTTTTCTACCAAATCTGAGCACTCATATTATTTCAGATCCCTAATATTGCTTCAATAATTTACCTGCTAATTTAAAATGGAAAGTGCAACTATTGCAACTTACAAGCTGTATGCAAGTAAGAAAATGAAAAATATTTTAAAAAGGTAAAAAATTTCAAGTTTAACAAAACAAATTACAGCTCTCAGTGCGTGGAGTATTTGAATCGGCTTCTTTGCCTAATAACCAACTTCTTTCAAACCACCGAATCGGCTAATGAATAACACTGTGTACCTGATAGAACTGCATAGAGTGGACTCATAACCGACTTGGTTCAGTGGTGAAATGCATTGAATTGGCTAATAACCGACATGTTTAGAACTTTAGAAGTATTGAGTTGGCTATTAACCAATTCGGTGTAATAATACTATACAGCAGAGACACAGTCGGCTAATAACTGACTTGGTGCAACATTTAAATTCATTGAGTCAGCTAATATCTAATAACGACTTTTTTTTTGAAACACTGAGTCAGCTATTAACCGAATCTGTATAATGTAACTACATACCTAACTCAGGTTTAATGTTCAAAAAATGCATTAAGTAGGCTATTAACCGACCATATACATATAAGGCGGTGCTTCAGAAAGTGAGAAGGTAAATGCAAAAAAGTTGATTTTAAAATAAAGAAATGAACAAAATGGAAAAGAAACGCTAAGCGCCCTCAAACAAAGTGTCTAAAACAATATAAGCATTATAATTTCAAATCATTTCGTTGCGTTATTTTTGAGAAAAATGCGATCAATGAAAATAGGATATAATTTTTGTTGGTCGCATTTTTCTCAAAAATAACGAAATGAAATGATTTGAAATTATAATAATTATATTATTTTAAAGACTGTGTGAGGGTGCTTAGCATTTATTTTTCCAATTCTTTTATTTCTTAATTTTAAAATCAACTTTCCGTATTTATCTACTTATTTTCCAAAGCACCATCATAATGCAACTAAATAGAGTCGAACTAGCATGAAAAGATAAACGCATCCAACACATTTCACGCGCATCTATATGGTAGCACTGATTGTTGCGACTGGTCACCGCAAGGTCTATTGCTACCTTTTTATTCTCGAGAATAAGGCTCACTGATATATATCTACTACACTTAATTTTTTGTATTTTTAGTTTCGAATTTTACAACTTATGATAGAAAAATACTGGAACGCCATCTAACGCGTTTTTTATGCAGGAAAAGGGTCAGTGTTGCCACGATTTTTCCCTACATTTGGCCCTTCCTGACCTCAGCTCGTCCCACGTTGGGCGTAGAAGTCGAGGGGGCATGGCACCTTTTAGGCGGTAATATTCTTAATGCGGAAATATGGAAATTGGTGTCCAAAATCACTCCTTCAGTGTTTAAGGACTGGCCACGGTAGGTGTCTTCTCCTACCCGCTTAACAACAACCAGTGGGCTCCAAAACTTTGGGTCCAATTTCCTGTCTCCAGGCAATTTAGCGAATAAAATCAACCCAACATTGAGTATCTCTCCTAGGCAATGCCTATGATCAAAAGCTCTTTTCGTGCTTTCTTGGGTATGTACAAGGTCAACGCGTGCGGGTGCGTGTAAATTCTCTGAATTTTGTCGAGCTGGGCCTGGCGCGACAGTTGATAATTCAGCATCTACAAATCGGGGGCAAAAGCCATATAGTAGTTCGAAAGGTGTTTTCCCTGTTGATCGGTTTACACTACTATTGATATTGCGTTGAATGAGTGGCAAATGGTCTACCCAGTCAGAGTTATCTTCCTTTTTGCTATAAATCACGAGCTGGGGGGGGGGTGATTATACGGTTTACCCTTTCAACTAATCCATTACCCCATAGATGGCGGGTTGAAACGAGCGTGTGACTGGAATTCGCACGGCACCAATTGATGAAGTTGGTAGAGGTAAAAGCGGTTCCTCGATCTGATACAATGAGATGGGGGTACCCAAAACGGTTAACATAGGTATTGAGGTGCTTAACAGCTTCTATGGCAGTTGTGCTTTGATAAGCAAATAATTCCACATAACAAGTGCAGGAATCAATGATTACCATGATATGAGCAAAATCACCTGACTTCACTAATGGTCCAAGGTGATCTACATGAATGGTGTGGAACGGTGTTTCTGCGGGTGGTATCGGCTGGAGGAGACCAGATGTTTTTCCTGATGGGCCTTTTGCAGTAGTACATGCAAAACACCTTCTGATATATGTCTTCACATATTAACGCATTCCTGCGAACCAATATCGTTTAGAAATAGCAGCGACGACTTTCTCTATAAAATAATGTCCCATCTGATCGTGATATTTGATGGTAATTGCTTTTCACATAGTTTTTGGCAAAACAAATACCTTACTAGCTCCTTGTTTATTGTATAATAACCTGTTCTTGACAACAAAGTCTGGGTCTCTATTTCCATTTAACGCAACGTAATAAATTATTTTTTTAATTTCGTTATCTTCTGCCTGAAACGTTCGCTACTCGTCGACTTCGTTAATAACTAAGACAGTGGCATTGCAGAGTTTGAGAATATCTTCTTCTATTCCAGTTGGCGTTTCGTTAACTGGTGCACGACTGATGGCGTCTATATGTGCCATGGCAGTACCTGGGCGATGACGAAACTCGCAATCAAACTCGGATAATAAAATGGTTCAACAAGCCAACTGACCATTTGTAGCCTTGGCATTATGTAGATAAACGAGACATTGGCAGTTGGTTACCACAGCGGAGAATACGAGTAACCACTTTTAGGCAATCACAGCTTCCTGGATTGATCTCCGCAGGAATTAATATATCGCCAATTAATACATCGCGATTATACTTCACCAACGAAGCCTCTTCAATCGATATTTTGACACTAAATAGATCAGCAATTGATAACACGCTCAATAGCGTTGATTTTGTCGAATTCGAAGTGATAGGAGTAACAGCAGTAATGGTGGCATTAATAGAAGGATATTTTGATTTTACATGCCCCATCTGATTGCAAGCGGTACATTTTGGCGTTTGTTTAGGTTCAGGCCATTCTCGCGAAAACAATTAAAACACTTAATTGGTGCCTTTTCCATCGAAGTAGTTTTATTGGGTACTGTAGTTGCACTTTCTATAACACTTGCCGATTTTGAGCTCTTTGCGGGAGTAGTAACGCTAGATTTACCACTATTCCATATGCGCAAGGTTGTTTGGGTTGGTTAGCAATCTACAAAAACGCGTGCAGCCTGCCCCAATTCATTGATATTAGTAACAGGTATTGTAAGTAAATGGGAGGCTAACATGCCCCACCGGCACCCTTTACTAATATATTTTCGAGCATCGGCAATAGGTAAATTAAGTGGTCGTAATAATTTTACCTTTTCGTGAATGTAGGTCTTTATATCCTCGCCAGGACGTTGTTCGCGATCCAACATTCGTTGCGTTTGCGCTACAACATCAACTCGCGGAATAAATGCGGCATTGAACATCTGAATAAATGCTTTTGTCGACACGAATGATTCGTAATTGCACAGGTACCAGCTTTTCGCAGCATTAGTGAGAGAACGTCTTGCAATCTCGATCACAGCCTTATCAGCCATTCCATGAATCTCAATAGCAGCTTTCCACGAAGTTAGCCATTCACGTGCGGCTTCAATATCGCTCGAACCATCGTACGAGGGCAAATCACGGCTTATGTCGACAGCGAATGAAATAGTATTATTTGGTACAATATTACCTGAGTTAGGTACCTTTGGTGTACATTCACAGTTGTCTGATACGATTTTCGGAGATTGTACAGCGCTACAACTTCGAATTGGCGAACTCGGAGCAGCCGTGTTGACAACGGCATTGTTTACAGCGGAGGTACTGATAACAGCATTGCGTACGACAGCATTAGCATTATTAACGGCAGGATTTTCGGCTACGACAGCGAGATTACTAATTAGAGGGGTTAATTGCGTAGTTATAAGGTTTAATTGGGTTACCACATTAGGCGACAATGTAGCGTCCAATTCGGCAGTATTTGAATCATCACCGTCATTAACGGCCGGTGGTGTTGATTGTCGACGTCGTCGTGAACGAGAGTATGGCATTTTCAGGCGTTATGAATTCGGAAAATGGACTTACCGAAAAGTTTATCATAAATCCACATTATAAAAATGGCACGTCAAATATCCCACTTCTGATAATGTTGGAAAAATCATTTCCCGCAGTACTATTCAAAATAGGAAGAACGCCAATATTTAACGAAAATTATATTAATTCATCGTAGTGGAACAAAGAACATACATCGTGTAGAAATTTTAGAAAAAAGAATACACGCCAGAAGGCATTTTTTATATTAAAACTTCGTTACAAAAATATATATATCTACTACACTTAATTTTTTGTACTTTTAGTTTTGAATTTTACAACTTATGATAGAAAAATACTGGAACGCCATCTAACGCGTTCTTTATGCAGGAAAAGGGCCAGTGTTCGCCACAATTTTTCCCTACACGTTGAATGTGTAGGGAATACGATTTCCCTCTAATTAACGGTGCAATTGAATTTTACGTTGCACTACCATAAAGTATATATCTGTTGGTATCAAAGAACGAAACTGCGTTCACTTATTACACAGATTTATTAAAATGTTTTATCATACGACATTTTCCAATTTAATTTAAAAAAAAAAAAAACATTCTATTAACATAATACGTTTTAAAGGATAAAAATCGAACCTAAATCAATAACGAGAATGGCGTCTCTCTCGAAGAAAAACTTATTTCATTCTTTTTCAAAAACTGGAGAATTCTGTAGTTGTACCATCACGCCCAATAAGGATAGCGCGAGCCCATCATGCCTTGACTGCGATTGAACGTACCGCGATAAACCATTGTTGGGTGACGGAGGCAATCCAACAACAGTGGTACCATGATGGTTCGCCACAAATGTTTAAAAACATTCATAATCTTATAAATTATGCATTGAAATCGTAAATAAACAATTATTTATGTGTTAATTTCTTAATTCCATAAAAAGAAATTTAATAATGAATACCTTTTGTGGATGAAGGGAATTTAACACCTCTAAGCGTTAATTTCCCTTCATTTACAAAAAAGTACTCGTTATTTCATTTCTTTTCATTTTTTCTTATAGAATTAAGAAATTAACACATGAATAATTGTTTCTCTATAATTTCAATCCATAATTTACCAGATTATGAACGTTTCAAAGTTTCATTCCAGTTAATTTTGCATCACTGATTTTGGAAGAAATGAATTTAAATCAATCAAATAACCCATAAAAAATTAATTAAATTATAAAATTTGAATTACTGTAGTTTTAAATTATTCATTACGCAGTAATCAAATTAAACAAAACGAAATAGGTAATATTTGTTTTATGAAAGGGAATTTCGCGCTTAAGGGTGTTAAAATCAGTTAGACACAGTGTATTAAAGAATGAAACTTGGTTAATTTTCAATATTAAACTAATCTTATATTTAAATTTGAAAATTTTACTTTCGGTTGTGAAAGAAAAGAAATTCAATTTGCCGCTAACTGTAGGGTATACGAAACACTTGGTCATATTCACATAGTTTCAGCTGTATTGAAGTTCAGATGAATAATAGAAAATTAATTGATAATCGAATTATAAAATCATTATAGAAAATGCTGATGCCACATGATATTGCAGTCACAGAGGATGGTCGAGAACTCTACATCGTCTCAGTTATTCCAAGTTGTATTCTGAAATTCACATTAGACTGGCCTCAGCATAAAGTTATTTAGTAATCTTTAGCTGTTTATACATCGATGAAGGTATTATCTAATTTTATTGTTTTCCGACCAATTTTATTTTTTCATTTTTCAAAACTGTTGTTATAATAAGTGCTCCAATTAACATCTATTAATTAGTATGAACAAATACCCAAATACAATTCTTATTATATCAGAACCAATTATTTTTTCTTTTACCTGCATCAGTGCATCCACATTTCTATACATAATTCTCACATTTTCAAAGCAATTGAGTCATGTATTGATCTTGATTCTTGTAGGTGATAAAATTTTCAAAAAAAAAAGGGGGGGCTTGAAAGATAGATTTTTTCATAAGTCCTTTGGAATCTTAGGAATGTAAACGCAGTATCAAGAATATTAATTAGTATATTCCACAACTAGGGAGGTAAAAGTGATTCTTGACAAGTGTGAGATTTATCACCTGAGCAACGCGAGGGTGATAAGTCACACTAATCTAGATTTAAAATTTATTTTTATCCTGAGTAGTGAACCAAATTTTTCTAAATGCGGGAGAAAAGCGCTTGTTTGAGACCTGAGCGATTAGCGAACAGGAGGTAAAGTAGCATTTTCTTTCCGCAAGTATGAAATAGTTAATATATTTCAGAACTATGGAGGTAAAAGTGATTAGTGACGAGTGTGAGGCTTTGACTATACCGGGTGACTACTTAATTCGAGCACCCAAGTGAAAACATGAGCTAAAAGGTGAAAAAATTCCAAACATATTTGCATTTTTGATAACGAAAGTATAAATTAAAATTTTGAATTTCATTGATAAACGATTTTACACAGTAAATGAATATTATTTATGCCATTTATTCTTGCTAACATCATTCAAAAATATAATTTATTTTTATCAGGGAAAGATTTTTGTGCTTGGGGTGCTCGAATCAAGTAGTCACTCGGTATGGTGTACTAGGGGGCTTCGCTCCCTGGCCGCTTCACGGCCCATTCCCTGAGCAATCCTCGCTTCGCTGGAATAGCCTTTTTGCCCTTCGTGGCTCCCCCCCTAAACAGTTGATGATTGAATTTTTCTGAACAAAAAAGGTACATGTGTGATAAAAACTCGACTACTATGAAAAAATGAGTTTGGTGAAAGTTCATTATAAATTAAGTTGGCTGTGTACAAAGACATTTTTCACACTTGTTATAAGTTGATACACAAAAGGTTTAAAAGACTTCCCCTTCCCCTGCTCCCTTCCCAGATCAGGTATGTTGCAATAGACAATAGCTATGGTTTTCAAGTTAAACTCTCAGCTAAAAAAGATATTCGAGTACTGTAGTTTTCGAGATATTTCATTATAAAACAAAGCACGAGTTTCGACTTTCGAAACTTTGAACCATAATATATATCTCAAAAAATTTGAGTACTGGAGTACAAATAAAATAAAATGTAAGCAGCCATGTCATCCTGTGCAAGCAACCCCCTCGCAAGAAGGCATGTCTCCAGAGTGACCATTCCTTCAAAGCTAAGTGAGCCAATGGCCTAGAGAGCACAGTTTGATGGCTCAAAAAGGGGAAGGTTTGCCGCTATCTTGGCCACCCTCTTCAGAATGACCTTTACGTGGTGTACTAAGTGTTCCGCATTATTACCCCAAAGAGGAAGTGCGTAAGAGAGAGCGGGCAAATATACTGCTTGATAAAAGGTCCTGAGATGCCTTTTAGAAATAAATTTACTTAAGTAATATAAGAGGAAATTTAAACGCCCTAATCTCGATTGAACAAATTCACACGGGCGAATCTAGGTTAGCTTAGAGTCGAGTACCACCCCCAGGTATTTATATTCATTTACTGATTCGAGGACCTCACAATCACAACTTGTTAGCACACACCCCTCCCTATGGATACGAATATCAAACTGCCAGTCATAGGCAAATTTGAAGGAATAAAAAATTATTTCCGATTTTTTGATATTGAGGGAAAGCATATGCGTGGACAACCAACCAGCCACCTTATTCAAATCGTTACTGAGTTTGTTTTACAGCCTACTCTTCATAAGATCAGAACAGACTAATGCCATATCATTGGCAAAAGAATATAATGTACAATTAAGGCTCGAGTTAAGTAAGTCATTCACTTTGACTATATACTAGATGGACCTAGTTACGTGTAGGAAAACTGCGGTGAAACATTACATGCATCAGAGTCAGAACACTCGTTGCAACTTTATATGTTGCGCATGCCTGAAGTCCTTTATCACATTCATGTTATTCTGATTTTAAGCAGTACTATCGATGTCCCCTTGCCACACTATTAGCGGGAAATAAATTTGCACATGCGCATTTTGAATTTAGTCACGAGTGTTCTGACAAAATCTGTGTAATGTATCACCGTTTTTGGGTTGGCATTTGCTTGTTGCTAGCTCGGTCCATCTAGTATATAGTCAAAGGTCATTAATATAAATAAGGAAGAGGACAGGCCCCAATACACTTCCCTGAGGCACGCCACACTCAACAGTAGCAAAAGGGCTAAGCACATCACCAATTTTGATACATTGCAATCTATTGTAAAGGTAAGAACGGAACCAACAATGCATAAACCCTCTAAAGCCCCCACGTATAATTTCTCCAACAAAATTTCGTGATCAACGCTATCAAAAGCTTTTTTAATGTCTAAGTAAATAGCCGCAACCTTATCCCCACGTTCAAGTCCCTCAGTAATTTGCCGAATATGCTGCTCCAATGCCTGAATTGTTGACCTACCCTCTAAGAAGCCAAATTGGCGGCCTGAGAAGAACTGATTTTTAGTAAGAAATTTAATCATACGTTGCTTAACAACAATTTCAAAGGTCTTACTGAATGGGGATAAGAGTGAAATAGGACGGTAATTTTCAACAACCAGCTCGCTACCAGCTTTGTGAATAGGAATTACAATTGCTTTCTTTAATAAAGATGGAAATTTCCCCGAGCGAATAGAGTCATTGAATGCATAAGAGAGCGGCTCGGCTAAGTGAGTAACATATAATTTCAACATGATTCCTGATACACCATCTATACCTCTACTCCAGCCTGTGTTGAGATTTTTTATGGCATTAGCAACTTCCCAAGAAGAGATGTCCTCAAATCCAAACGAAAATTGATTACTAAAACCCTGGGATATAGTGGAAAAAGTTCTAGAGGGAGACTTATCACTCGAATAGGTAACTGTCTCACTAAAATATCTCAAGAACTCTTCAGCAACCAGCCCAGCACCACCCAAAATGTCTTACCAGTAGACCTGGCCACCAACTGACCAAATTTAGATACAAGCCTTGTCAAACATTGACCCTCCACACTACCAAGGACCTCAAACCAGTTAGTTTCAACTACTGCATCTTGCAGCTTTATTACGTCGGTACACCGTGAGCCTACAGCCTGTCTCTCCTCTCTAATAAATGGACGACGTTATGCAACAATGTCCTAACTGCACTTCGGCTCGTTTTGAGAAAAGCAATCCTGTGATATTTTAGTTCCATTTTTTGCAATAAAGAATCTTTACAAATGATAAGATTTTCATTTTCTTATTTATTTATCGAGAAAAATGAACATTTTCAATATTCCAATTCCATAACAACAGTTTTATATTTCGCAACAATGACCTATTTTGGATCAACCAATCAGAACCATTGTTTTGGAAGATACAGAAGAATAAGAATTCATGTTTTATGTCTTTACCATTAGTCCGTTACACAGTTTTACGTTTGTAATAGCAAAAAAAATATACAATTTGAATTTAACAATCATGAACGAAGAACCACTAGATTTAACTGTGCCGTCTATGCCTAAAGCTGTATGTGGTAGTGGTAATGAAAGTAATAGAACATCTTCCGGTAAATATTATGTACTCGCACCACTAATGTTACTGATTTAATCGACGCATCAAATATATATTAGGCCTACACAAATGAAATACACAATACCTTCGTTATTTTCCAATTTCAGCATCACCAAAATCGAAGAAGGGAAGGAAGAGAAAGTATGTAGACCAAAATCGTGCGTTGAGAAAAGCTAGTTGTAACCATAATCAGGCCTACATCAGTTCCCGCAACAATGAAAGTACCCTAAAAACTTTTCAAAAAAAAGATAAATGTCGATGTACTAACAAATGTTCCGAAAAAATTAGAGAACCGGAGGCGCTAAAATTGTTCAGTAAATTTTGGAGTTTAGGTATACATATTTTCAAAAATAATACCAGTATTTTCAATTTTTCATCCTTAGACATCTCAAGATTTGATAAATAATAGACTTCGGACTATATATAGTAGGTAGTAGGTACTTCACTCATTTATTCAACTTTCAGGCAATTTCAAGGCACGAACTGCATACTTAGCAGCAAGCGTCATTGTTAAACCAAAAGAAAAAAATCGTAAGAGTACATTTAGTAGACGATCAAACACTCGAATATATACTTTGAATGGAATAGTATGTAGTATGTAAGTTTTTTTTTCTAAACTTGTTGCAAATTTCATCACGACGCATCGAAACTGCCTTGAAAAAAACTAACGAAGAATGCTACGAACTAAAGGACGACTTACGCGGAAAATCTTATGTTTTAAAGCAACGAATATTAATCGTTTCCCACGATATAAGTCGCACTACTGCCGAGAAACAACTCAAGCCAATTATCTAAGTAGTGAACTAAATGTACGATTAATGCTGACGTAATTTTTAGTCAAGGCATCCTAAAAAGGTAGTACAAGAAGCACCTAAAGAACCTACTAGGTCTATATTACGTCAAGGGGGGGAAAAGCGACACCTAGAGAAAGTATGTGGAAGCGTGCAATATTCCTACCTAATTATTCATTATGAGACATCACGATTAAAATATCTGTGTAAAAACAAATTAAAGAAATATGATGTATATAATGTTCATATAATTTCAGTTCGACACTAAAATAAACAAAGGATAAATTCAAAATTCATTTACGGTTACTATCATTTGTGTCTTCTGTCGACTTTCCTGGCACATTTCCATTTCCTGAAAAATTAATTGTTTGTTAGTTCGTCGTTTGACGAACTAGTGAGAAGGTTGTGCATTAAAGAATCTCTTTTATGCACAACCAAAATTTTCAATTGGTTTTTAATGTTTCGAAAAATATTATTAACGAGCGATAATTTTGAAAGTAGGTCACTATCGTTATTTTAATTGGTATTTAATATTTCGAAATAAATTAATGAGTGATAATTTTGAAAATAGATCACTGTCATTATTTTAATTTGTATTTAATGTTTCGAAATAAATAATGAGTGATAATTTTGAGAATAGGTCACTGTCACTACGACACTACGAGATCGATGTACGCGAGCGATGTAACTAAACGAGCGCGGAACATTGTAATATAATTTTAGTTAGACTCACGGTTACACCAATATCGTCTCCTGTATCCATCTCCACGGTGTCGGTATCCTTTTTCTCGTCGGGCATTATTTTTGATTACGGCAAGAATAATTATAATTTCAATTCGTAATTTCTTTTATGTTTTGTTGATTTGTTTTATCAAATGCTTTTTAATCAGCACGCCAAGTATAATTTTTGGCGGCTGTATATTGTTGTAAAATTGGTTTGGTTTGTATGTGGGTAATAGGTAGTAATAACGGTAATTGTTTGTGTTAGGGAAGGCAGGTTTGATTCTCTGAATCAAAGTCGAACGAATCTTCTGATGATAATCTAGAAGATTTTCGACACTGCCCCCCGGAAAAAAGAGTGTCAACGATAATAATAATTACGTATAATTTAATTTTTAACATTTACGGGGTATTCTAAAGGATAGAGTTGGTTTACAGACCTTGTAATTATTTTTCCTTTGCATCGAATATCGGCGAGTGAGTGGCGTTTGCTAACTTTTTCAATGACTCCAAATGGCCATTCAGCCCTTGGAGTAGATGGTTCTTCTACAAGAACAACATCTCCAACTTATGGTAAGAAAGGAACTGAACCTCGTTCATGCTTGTGTAATGCGGTGTGTCTTTCGCGTAAAGATAATAAATAGAGGCTCCTAAAAGCCTCCCAAAATCCCTCAATAACATTTAATGTTTCGGTCCATATGGATATCAAATTCATCGAAGTTATTGGTAGAGGCTTTGCTGTTACTTCAATTGGTAACGCCTCATTTGTTTGTCGGAAACGCAAAAGATGGTTTGGCGTGAGAGGTGTTAAAATTTCGTTTGAGGAAACATATGTTAAGGGTCGACTATTCACGACATCAGCTAACTGATATAAAACAGTATTAAGTTGAACATAGTCAAGGTAAGATGCTCCATAAGTCTTTTTTAGAGCTCTTTTGACTATACCTATGAAACGTTCGTAAGCACCTCCGTGCCATGGTGAATACGTTGGAATAAATTTCCACTGTATTATTTGTACTGCAATGTAAATCAACTTTTGGATCTTTAATAGTGACTTTATGACCCACTAAAGGTTGGACAAATGTAAAATTGGTAGCATTATCAGATATGATAATTTTGGGACTTCCTCTTATCGAACCAAAACGGATGAGACTCATGAGGAACTCACCCCCACTGAGGTCTCTAGCAATTTCAAGATGTATTGCTCTAGTTACTAGGCATGCAAATATAACTATATAGACCTTTTCAGTTTGTCCTAAATTGTTTTTAATATAAACGTGACCAGTGTAATCTACTCCAGTGTGTAGGAAGGGTGACGCTTCAGCTACACGGAGTACTGGTAATGGGGCCATAGGAGGAAGTTTGTAAGGACCTCCTTCCCACCTACGGCATGGAAAACAATGATGGATAATCGAATTAATTTTCGCTCTGGCCTTGATAACCCAAAATCTTTTGCGTAGTTTTGCTAAAAGATGGGTACATCCAAGGTGAAAGTATTTTATGTGTAAATTTTGTATGTAAACAGTTGTTAATCGACAGTCTCTCGGTAATAAAATTGGATGAATCGTATCCCAAGGAAACGCAGAGTTTCCTAAGCGTCCCTTACAACGTATAATGCCTTGATCTAGGAATAATTCCAATTGCCAATTTGGTTGTTCATTTTGTTTTAATCGAGAAAGTTCTTCAAAGAAGTACTTCTTTTGTATCTCTTTAATAAGTAATAATTCTGCAGCTTGAAATTCTTCTAAGCTTGTAGGTGGATTGGCTCCAAGATGAGCAAAACGAAATTTATTAATATTTTTAAATACACGAATGTACGCATTCCAACTAGAAAAACATTTTTCGAATATATCAGTGAAGATACCATCATATTTGTAATTAACGGTAATTAAGGTTGCGGGTAATGGATTTGAAGTAAAGGTTTGAGTAGTTTGAGGAGGTAAAGGCCATAGTTCTTCATGGGGTAACCATGTAGGACCATGCCACCAAAGGTCATTATTTTTCAAGGATTCGGATTTAGTACCACGTGAAGCTATATCAGCTGGATTGCAATCAGTAGGAACGTAACGAAAACTAATGCTTTTAGATCGTTTGATCTCTGTAATTCTGTTTTGTACAAATTTAGTTAATAATTTATTTGTGTTCAACCACTGCAGAACGGTAGTGGCATCAGTCCAAATAACTGTTTTAGTGATGATCAAGTCAAGGGTTTGTTTGAGATATGAAGCTGATCTGGTTCCGATAAGTACTGCAAGCAGTTCAAGTTTTGGAATAGACATATCAGGATCTTTTCCTTTTAGAATTGGTGCAACCTTAACTTTAGCAAAGGCTAGAGTAGAATAGTTATGGTATGAATCTGTATGAACTAAATAAGCGCAGCATGCATAAGCGTGTTTTGAAGCATCATAAAAGATATGTAATGATACCATACCTTCATTTTTAAAGGACCAGTATTGGCGTGGTATTTTTATGTCCGATAAACCTATGCACTCATAATAGATTTTCATCCATTGTGCAATAAGGTCAGGAGGTAATAATGTATCCCAGTCGTATTTTAATTTCCAACATTTTTGTAAAAGTAGTTTAATAGGAAGGGTACATGGAGAAAACAAACTTAATGGATCGAATATAGAAGCATTAAACTTCAAGATCATGCGTTTGGTTACTTGAACCTTTGGATTTTCGATTTTTTGTAGTTTTATAGTAAATGAATCTGTGTAACGGTCCCAGTTTAAACCAGTGTTGTCAAAGTTCACGAAAAAAATGAACGCGTTCAGTTCACGTTCGTTGAAAAATGAACGCGTTCAGTTCACGTTCACAAGCAAATGAACGCGTTCAGTTCACGTTCACGAAAATGTTGCTCGTTTGCGAACGCGTTCACGTTCATTCTTTAAACGTTCACGATCTTTGACAAACTGCTGTTCGGAAATCGCGAAAAAAATGCGAAAAACAATGCAAACTAGAAATGAGAATAGAATAATCGCACATTGACACGCAACACGACAAAAAACAAGAGCAAACTTATTCCTGTTCCTGCGATTTTGTTCTAGCTTCATAGCCCTGAAAATCTGTGGTGAACGTTCAATTTTCTGTACATGAACGCGTTCAGTTCACGTTCATCATGAAATGAACGCGTTCAGTTCACGTTCACGAAAATGTGGCTCGTTCGCGAACGCGTTCACGTTCATTCTCCAAACGTTCGTGAACTTTGACAACACTGGTTTAAACCAAGGATAGAGATACTCTCAGAGGATTCTGTTAATGGAGGATGACCTATAGCTCTCAAAAAGGCTTGGTCATTAGATGTCCAATCTCGAAGATTCATGGAAGCATCTTTTAATTTTGAGGTAATAGAACGCCAAGCGTTTATGGCATTGTGGTATTCTTAACACTTAAAACAAGATTGTCAACGTAAAACTTGGATTTGGCAATTGTATTCCATTCAGTAAGTGGTTCTGTGCTTAAGTGTTCTTGAAGCACAATATTTAATAGGAAAGGTGAGGATATCACCCCAAATGGTACTCGAGCAAAACGATAAATAATGAGGTTTTCAGACTCTCCATCGCAATCTTTTTGTGTGGTTTTTTCGAGAAGAGATTGTACGCCTAAGACGATACCAGATACTCTGCTTCTCAACGCAATTGTTAATTCGTGATATCTTAGGTATCTCTCACTGCCCAGCGAGTCTTTATTTACTTTTAACAAGTTAATAAGATCTTCAGATCTTGTGTTGAATCTCTCAACCCTTAATCTAAGCGTGTTCATAGCCCTGTCTTTTACTAGAGCTAATATTTCGTCCGCATCATCATCTAGGGACTTTAAATGATTTTTGACCTCATCCACCTAAGGAAAGGAGGCATGGTAATAGTATTCGTAGTTGAATATTGATTATGAATCAATCACTACTGATACTAGACTAGATGAAATGTTGATGATTGCAAATTGTAATTTACTTGAATTAAAACTACATGAGTTCTACTTGATTGGGAATTGAGTAAATAAAAGGGCAACTTGATTTAAAATTTTTTTTTTTTTTAAACGGTAACTATTATGGTAACTTTAGTTGACTTTAGTAATAAGAAATAATATTTTGATTAAATTAGGTAATAATTATACATATTTTTATATTTTTACCCTATCTCATCGTAATGTTGTTGACTCGATTATAGAAAGTGTGAGGATCCTCTAATTTCATCTAATCATCCAAAATTGGATCTTCTGACAATCATGGCGAAAGAGATCACATTGGTATCGCCATTATCCAATGTGCGGTTAGGTCGACAAAAATTGTCTCATATATCCCATGACTGGATGCGTAACGTTAATAGCATCATTCGGTTGCGCGAATTAAAAGCATCCCTCAAGTGGCTTGCTTTTTAGAAGGTTGAACAACTGTTCATTAATATATCTCTTAGCCTTGAAGACTGTTTCGAGAATAACCATGTAACATTCATGCCAAATTTATCATGGGCACCTCACTACATGATCAATTATATACCTCGGAGTAGAGGTACGCAAAGTCCACGCATTTGCCGAAAAAAATTTGTTAATAGAAAAATAACAAAAATAATTTTTTTTTTTTTTTTAAAGGTATGTTTGTCGGCGGGCAATCTGCAACTTACAATATTAAGTTACACATGATGGAAATAAATAGAAAAAAATTTTGGTGTATTCCTTACAGAATTGTCTAACAGAAAAAAATTGAGAAGTTCTCAATAATTTCTATCTGACCAGTTTCCTGCGCTGAGAAACTAGATGAAAATTGAGGAAAATAAATTTTGATTTTATCGTCCAGATTAGAACCCATATTAAAATCTGAATAACAATCAAATTATTAACCAAGAAATTTTGTCCAGATATATTTATATGGAAGTCCAAAATAAATAATCTAGAGGGAATGATGCGAGTTCGTTAGCATATACACCACAGCCGGAAACTAACAAACTGGTATAGGAAAGCATAGGCTGTTATACTATCCTCACCTAACCAAAGAATGAAAGTCAGGAAATATTTGTACTTCGCGGTAAATAAATAGTTAATCATTGGCATACGATGGAAGGATAACGTTGATATCTCCTAGACTTCCTATTTGCAGAAGGCTCGTTTGATCTAGATCAAATAGAATGTTTAATAATAAATAGGTAATAAGATCGAGTCTAATGAAGAAAATTATTCAAAATTCGTAGTACAATTCAAACCATCACAGGACTTTGCGTTGTTTGCGAGGTAAACTGAAATTGATTCTAACGAAAATTAAAATAATTTCTTCTATTCAAGCAGTTGTGTTGTAATGTGATAATTATATATTAATATTTCATGCAGGAAGTCAACTGGAGAATCATAAAACTGGTATGTGTTACCTATAAAATTAATATTGTAATACATTTTTTTTTTTTTAAATTAATCGGCATAATATTTATCAAGAATTTGTATAACTTTTCAATTCCCAATCTAAATTTCAAACTACACATTTAAATGTTGATGAATTTCACGCATCGATCTCATAGGAGGATAGGACATAGGTAATTAAATTTTAATTTTGTTTCTCATGATGAATATGAACTTAAATCTTCACTATTAGATACGTAGTAGGTTATTACCACCTGAAACTACGAAACCTCACTAAAAAGAAAGACGCAGTAGGTTGTTACCACCTGAAACCACGCTCTGCTACCAATTGACGTAATTTTTAGTCAAGGCATCCTAAAAAGGTAGTATAAGAAGCACCTAAAGAACCTACTAGGTCTATATTACGTCAAGGGGGGGGAAAAGCGACACCTAGAGAAAGTATGTGGAAGCGTGCAATATTCCTACCTAATTATTCATTATGAGACATCACGATTAAAATATCTGTGTAAAAACAAATTAAAGAAATATGATGTATATAATGTTCATATAATTTCAGTTCGACACTAAAATAAACAAAGGATAAATTCAAAATTCATTTACAGTTACTATCATTTGTGTCTTCTGTCAACTTTCCTGGCACATTTCCATTTCCTGAAAAATTAATTGTTTGTTAGTTCGTCGTTTGACGAACTAGTGAGAAGGTTGTGCATTAAAGAATCTCTTTTATGCACAACCAAAATTTTCAATTGGTTTTTAATGTTTCGAAAAATATTATTAATGAGCGATAATTTTGAAAGTAGGTCACTATCGTTATTTTAATTGGTATTTAATATTTCGAAATAAATTAATGAGTGATAATTTTGAAAATAGATCACTGTCATTATTTTAATTTGTATTTAATGTTTCGAAATAAATAATGAGTGATAATTTTGAGAATAGGTCACTGTCACTACGACACTACGAGATCGATGTACGCGAGCGATGTAACTAAACGAGCGCGGAACATTGTAATATAATTTTAGTTAGACTCACGGTTACACCAATATCGTCTCCTGTATCCATCTCCACGGTGTCGGTGTCCTTTTTCTCGTCGGGCATTATTTTTGATTACGGCAAGAATAATTATAATTTCAATTCGTAATTTCTTTTATGTTTTGTTGATTTGTTTTATCAAATGCTTTTTAATCCGCACGCCAAGTATAATTTTTGGCGGCTGTATATTGTTGTAAAATTGGTTTGGTTTGTATGTGGGTAATAGGTAGTAATAACGGTAATTGTTTGTGTTAGGGAAGGCAGGTTTGATTCTCTGAATCAAAGTCGAACGAATCTTCTGATGATAATCTAGAAGATTTTCGACAAATGCATTCCGATTACTGTAGGAAATAGGGAAAACCCCATTCCTAAATAAATGTTTTTAAATAAATGATATTTTGAAAATTAAATCGACTCATTTATTACATATGAAAAACAACTGTTAATTGAATTCATAAAAAAAACATCTTATATTCTAGCAATAAATTCCGCCATCTCAAGAACTATATCCACGAGGTCGCTATTTAACGCGTGATTGTAAAAAAAAGAAAAACTCGTTATACAAGATAAGTTAAAACTAGGTTGGGAAAACAATATAAAAAGAACTCTGTAATTACGAACAAAAATACCGTTATTACTAAAAGTAATAAAATAATTCCTACACTCGGCCATTCTGCGAATCTGTGTCGTCCTCGACACTGCTATCATCATCTGTATTCGCATTTTGAGTATCATCGAGCTCTTCTGGCCTCCATGGACGAATTTGAGAGATGTGTAAGTCTACCATCCCTTGCGCTGTCCCTTCACGACGTAAATCCTGGATACGGTAAATATCACCACCAACCCTTGCAACTACAGTCATTGGTCCTCGATATTTTGGCTGTAATTTGGTGGTAGATGGGCACTTGATGAAAACAATTTCGCCCACTGTTAAGTTGTCTCCGATACAGTGGCGTTTATCAAAGGCATTTTTCATTTTTTCTTGCGCTTTGATGATTTCTTCTTGCGCAATTGTACGCATGATTTCGAGGTCGTCGCATGCATCAGCACCTTGCACAATCCGTGCTAACGTTGATTCGTAAATACGAGGCGTATACCCATGTAGTAATTCGAATGGTGCGCGGCCTGTGGAACGGTTAATGGAAAGGTTGATGTTCCGCTGGATTTCGGGAATAAATCTGTCCCAATCTTCAGTTTCTTCCACAGACGATGATGCATAAATTATTAGTTGCGCATTCACAATTCGGTTTACCCGTTCACATTGCCCATTTGCTCTGGGGTGTCGTGTTGCCACTAGATGGGTTTTAATTCCTCGCTGATTACAGAACATTTTAAATTTGTCCATTGTAAAACAGCTGCCGCGATCACTAACGATTCTATCAGGTAAGCCATATGCAATGAAAAATTCTAGTAAACATTTTTCAACGTTGGCGGTACTTGTATCCGGAACAGGCCATAACCGGACAAATTTGGTGAAATTACATACGAGCACAAATATGTGATTATTACCACTGGACGTTTCGGTAAAAGGTCCTAAATGGTCCACATGTACAGTTTCAAACGGTCGAGAGCCAGGTGGAATAGGATTTAGGAGACCTTGCGATTTACCTGATGCTCCTTTGGCTAATAAACATTCGATGCAATTTTTAATGTGTACACGCACGTATCTGCGCATGCTAGGAAACCAGTAATGTTTTCGTATGAGAGCAACAACTTTCTCAGTACTGAAATGACCCAGTGAATCGTGGTGTTTGATGCATAAGGCCTTTCGCATCGGTTTGGGTACCACAAACAATTTTTTCTCCGTTTCCTTATCGATGAAATATAATATACCATCAACCAGTTGAAAACGGTCTGATTTAGGTAATTCAGTTTCAATGATGTTACGAATATACTCGTCGCGATGTTGGTACATACGTATAATTTCTTCTTCACTTAAGATCTGGAATACACCCAAGTTCACTGTCGCTTCTGTATCCTGCGCTTCTTCAACTGGGGCTCTACTTAGCGCATCAGCATGTTGCATGAGTTCCCCTTTACGATGCCGAACCACAAAATCATATTCTTGCAATAATAATGCCCATCTTGCAATTTGAGCATTTGTTGTTTTTTGCGCATTTAAATGCAATAAAGCTTGGCAATCTGTTACAATGGTGAACCGGATACCTAGTAAGAACTGCCTTAATCTTGATATAGACCACACAATTGCCATTAATTCGATTTTCGATGAATGGTATTTTGCCTCTTGGTCTGTAGTTTTCTTACTCACTGCATATACAAGATGTAAGGGTTGGGTGGCATCTTTACGTTGCAGTAACATACCGGCTATACCATCCTTTGATGCATCTGTATGAAGTTCGGTATCTGCTTTCGGGTCAAATAATTTGAGCACAGGGCGTTGTATCAATGCTGATCGAATTTCGATGAACGCATCCTGCTGAGATTTGGTCCATTGAAAGAGTTGATTTTTCTTCGTTAGGTTTGTCAAGGGTGCAATACGGCCTGCGAAGTTTTTCAAAAATCGTCGAAAAAAACTTGTCAGTCCAACAAATCGGCGCACTGCATGCACGTCGTTGGGGGTTGGGAATTCTTCAATTGCTTTGGTTTTATGGGCACCAGGTCGAATTTCTCCATGACCAATTTCAAAACCTAAAAACTCCACATTTTCCACCGCTATTTTACATTTTTCAGGTCGTGCTGTTAGCCCATATTCGAGCAGGGTCTCTAAAACTTCTTCTAACCGTCCGTATAACTCGTCGATACTTTGTGCTGGGATTAACGTATCATCGAGGTATTTTCGAATATATTTCAAATTTCTCCATACATACGTCATACGTTGAGAAAATTCTGCTGGAGCATTTGTATAACCAAATGGTAACTTAGTGAACTGACCACTTTCGTTTGGTGTTACAAATGCCGTTTTTGCTTGGGCTGACGGTGATAATGGGATTTGTAAATATCCGCATGCCAAATCAAGAACGCAAAATACCACTGTGTTAGCTAATCCATAGAGATGGTCATCAATATTTGGTAGGGGGTAGTGTATTTTCACTACTTGGCGGTTCAGTTTACGGTAATCAAAACAGGTCTTTTCCCATTCTTTTTACCCACGAGAAAGCCAGGAGCAGCATATGGTGATGTGGTATCCACCACAATGCCAGCTTCGCGCCACTCACTTATTTGTCTTGACATTTCGATAGCATCTGCCGCATTTGTTCGATAAGGCTTTGAAGCCGCTGGAGCACTTCCAGGTAACACTTCAATCTCAATAGGCGGTACTTTAGCTGTCCCTAATTCAAAAATATTCAACGCGAAACACTTTCGATATTTATTCAGCAACGCAAGAAACTTTTCGCGATTCGATTCTGATAACGATTCTCCGAACTGAAAATGATTATATGTTAATACCGCTGGTTCAGTATGAATGAAGTTAATAAAATTTTTCTCATTGATAACCGAATCACCCTTAATGCACGACTCATCTGCGAATGGTAATTCGTTGAACAATTTATCGCTCGCTGATGCAATGATAAAATGGTTTCGCCATTTTACTGTGGCTACCTCTGGATCTTCTGTCCAGGAACGACCAATTAATAAAGGAGCGGGTAAAACATTATCGGGTACAATTAACACGTTTACATTATTTACCACAACATTATCAATAGTAACTGGAGCCGTTATATACCCTAGTACTTCGGTACCAATTTCTAAATCACCAACACCAAAAATTCGTGAATTTGATGGTTGTACTAATGCACCCAATTTAACTACTGTTGATGCACGCATTACGCAAACACGACTACCGGGATCAATTATTGCTTCCGGTACTGGCTTACCATCAACATAGGCAGTTTTGATATATTTTTGACCAGTACTATCAGAAAAACTTGCAGGTGACGAATTTTTCACAACTGCTCCACAATAGCTTTCGAATTGTTTTTTGATTGATCGTCCTTTGTACCTGATGAACAATCTCTTTTACTATGCCCCTCTGTTTTGCATATCGAACAAAATTTAGGCCGTCTTGGTTGTGGACAATTTTTAGAAATATGGTCCGTTTTCTGTTTACAATTATAACAAAATGTTACCTGCTTCTGAGATGACTCGTCGTTTTTGTTAACTACCGCCTCTTTTGCGAAATTATTTGCATTCGATTCACTATTCGAATTTTTAGCCGACGCCAACGAATTATTCGACCAATTTTTCGATCTCGAATTATTATCACTTTTCGGAATTTTAATACTTTCGAATTCGCGAACTCGATTTAACCAATCCGCGGGAACTTTATAATCGAACACTTTCAAATAATTAGCCAAATCGTGAGACTTTAAACCTGAACATACCGCACCTTTTGATTCGCGCACAGTTGCACCAACATCTTTCGCTAATCGAAGCTTTTCCAAGATATATTCACGTACCGATTCTTTATCTCGTTGCACGCGAGCGGAAAAACGTTCCCACTTTTCAATTATGCTAACTTCTTCTTCGCCAATAAATGACTGATAAAACAGTTTACGAAAGTCCTTCCAAGTTTCAATTTCTTCGGCATTTAACAGATACCAGCTTTTTCCAGCATTTGTCATTAAACGACGCGCCGTTTCCAGCTTCTGTTGTTCGTCCCACCGTGCAATCGTTGCTTGGCTCTCGACACTTCGCAACCACTCTTTTGCTTCCACCGTTGAAGATTCTCCATTAAACTTTTGCAGGTCGGGCAAGAGTACCGCACTATTCGCTGCCCTCACTAATTCACCAACTGTATCTAGTGGTACCTGCATTACGTTTTCATCGGAATTTCTCTTCTTTGGTGCCATGCTTTTTTTTGATCACATTGAATGAAATCACAGAAATATGAAAAACAAAATTACTTGTGTAACATGGATTTGCGACCACTTCTGAACTGTAGGAAATAGGGAAAACCCCATTCCTAAATAAATGTTTTTAAATAAATGATATTTTGAAAATTAAATCGACTCATTTATTACATATGAAAAACAACTGTTAATTGAATTCATAAAAAAAACATCTTATATTCTAGCAATAAATTCCGCCATCTCAAGAACTATATCCACGAGGTCGCTATTTAACGCGTGATTGTAAAAAAAAGAAAAACTCGTTATACAAGATAAGTTAAAACTAGGTTGGGAAAACAATATAAAAAGAACTCTGTAATTACGAACAAAAATACCGTTATTACTAAAAGTAATAAAATAATTCCTACAATTACATTGCTAAGCATTCCAATTACTTACAGTGGAGTTTGTCACTAGAGGCTAAACCTTATACAAAAAGAGAGGACTCTTTTTTTCGTGCCTGCTAATAATATACTATGTATTGTGTTGTGGATAATGTTATCGAATTAACAATATCGATAGTTTCGATAATTTCTCAATATTGAACCAGTGTTGTCAAAGTTCACGAACGTTTGGAGAATGAACGTGAACGCGTTCGCGAACGAGCCACATTTTCGTGAACGTAAACTGAACGCGTTCATTTCATTATGAACGTGAACTGAACGCGTTCATGCACAGAAAATTGAGCGTTCACCACAGATTTTTAGGGCTATGAAGCTAGAACAAAATCGCAGGAACAGGAATAAGTTTGCTCTTGTTTTTCGTCGTGTTGCGTGTCAATGTGTGATTATTCTATTCTCATTTCTGGTTTCCATTGTTTTTCGCATTTTTTTCGCGATTTCCAGATAGCAGTTCGTCAAAGATCCTGAACGTTTAGAGAATGAACGTGAACGCGTTCGCGAACGAGCGACATTTTCGTGAACGTGAACTGAACGCGTTCATTTGCTTGTGAACGTGAACTGAACGCGTTCATTTTTCAACGAACGTGAACTGAACGCGTTCATTTTTTTCGTGAACTTTGACAACACTGTATTGAACATAGACGTGTTTACGTTTGCGTGATACATAATATTATGGTCAGGGTATTTCTTCTTAATTATTTTTATTAATAATTATAATTATTAAATACCAACATGAAACCAGCACATCAATGCGGAAAATGCCGAAAGGTGTTTGCTTTGAAATGCAACTTATAAAGGCACATCAAAAACTTTCATAAAACTGTTCAAATTTCAAACAATGTTATTTGATGTGGCCAAGGAAACTTGTAAGCATTATATTTTGATTCATTCATGAATTATATATACCTAATAAAGTTAACTGAAATGTACCAAACATCCCATTTTTACTTTTTAACATTTGCAATGTTTATAATGAAAAGTTCACCAGAAAAGATAACTTGATAAGACATATGAAAAGAGAACATCTGTCATCGCAAGATGACGATTGTACAGTTTATGTGAGTATATTAGTATAACTTCATTTATCTAAAAATAAGTAATTAATCAAATGAAATCATAATGATGTGCGTATCATACTTTCAGATTTGTAACCACTGTTCCAGTGATGTGCCTTCGTAAGTTGCATTTCAAAGTAAACACCTTTCGGCATTTTTCGCATTGATGTGCTGGTTTCATGTTGGTATTTAATAATTATAATTATTAATAAAAATAATTAAGAAGAAATACCCTGACCATAATATTATGTATCACGCAAACGTAAACACGTCTATGTTCAATATTGAGAAATTATCGAAACTATCGATATTGTTAATTCGATAACATTATCCACAACACAATACATAGTATCTCTGACTATATACTAGATGGACCGAGTTACGTGTAGGAAAACTGCGGTGAAACATTACATGCATCCGAGTTGGAACACTCGTTGCGACTTCATATGTTGCGCATGCCTGAAGTCCGTTATCACATTCATGTTATTCTGGTTTTAAGAAGTACTATCGATGTCCCCTTGCCGCACTATTGCCGGGAAATAAATTTGCGCATGCGCATTTTGAATTTCGTCTCGAGTGTTCTGAGAAAATCTGTGTAATGTATCACCGTTTTTGGGTTGGCATTTGCTTGTTGCTAGATCGGTCCATCTAGTATATAGTCAAAGCATAGTATATTATTAGCAGGCACGAAAAAAAGAGTCCCACTCTTTTTGTATAAGGTTTAGCCTCTAGTCAGTTAGTCGCACTATAAAAATATTTTCAATACGTTCAATCTGAAATTCAAAAGTCCAAAGAAAGACATCTGCAAGTTCTATGATTTGATACATTTGAAAATACAAGCAGCTAATGAAGAGAGCCGTCTAAAATTGAAGGACCTTCACAGCCAGCGCAAAGGCCGTACAATTAAGAATGAAAATGAACAACGATATTAAGCAGGGTTGCTAAAAAACCGTTTTTTTTGAAAAAAAACAAAAAACTGTTTTTTTTTGTTTTAAAACAGGTTTTCTGTTTTAAAACAAAAAACCTTCATGAAAAAAAAAACATGTTTAAAACGTTGTTTAAAACTAGTTTTAAACAGTTTTTTTCTCTCTTTCTCTCTCTTGAAGAAGAACCATTATTATTAATGTTTTACAAGTTTTAATTAACCATTATTATTAATGTTTTACAAGTTTTAATTATTTCATTGAAGTTATTAGAAACACCTACTAACGAAAGGTCAAAATGATAAAGCATTATTAAAAATGAAAATTGAAAATTGAAAAATTGAAAATTTTGATTTTCTAGATGTTGCCTCCGCAGTGAGAAAATTCTTCGTCTCTAGCGTTCTAGTTCTGGTAAACTTATTCATATATCGTATTTCTTTGGTTAAATACCGGAAATTTAAAAAAAAAACACGAGGAGAATAAAAAACATGTTTAAAACAAAAAAAAACGTTTTAAACACATTTTAAACAAAATTTTGTTTAAAATTTCGTTTTGTTTTTTTTACACGTTTAAAACACGTTTTAAACACGTGTTTTAAACATTTTTGTTTAAAACGCTCAACCCTGATATTAAGAGATCAGTAACTGAGCCAAGAACTGAAACAATCACATTTGATCTTCAGAAAACTTTACCTTTACCAAAAATACCCACGGGAATTGTTTATTACAAACGACAGCTTAATATATATAACTTCGGAATTTATTGTGGTAAAAATAACCAGAGTTATTTTTATAATTGGCTAGAATTTGAAGCAGGTCGAGGATTACAAGAAGTTGCATCGTGCTTAATTAAATTCATTCTTGAATTCATTGATCCAGAGACTGAAAATTTGATACTATGGAGCGATAGTTGTGGAGGACAAAATAGGAATATTAACGCTCTTAATGAAGATGTTACGAAGTCTAACGACCAATCTGAAAACAATTTCATTAAACAAGAGTGTGCCCTGTCGCGAAACTACAGTTTCGCGTGAATCTTTGTTTTAGAGAGCTTTCTGTTTCGCCGATTGCATATTCAAGAGTGCCTTAATCCGACCAATCATATTTGTTGATTTACCCATTTATCTTACCTATTGTTAACATTTGGGGCCCTGTATTGAAGCATCCTTAAATATGCAAGCTACAAAACAGAAAGCTCCCTTTTAGAGTCTATTCTAAGGATTTTTTGCAGATGCGCAAAGCACTGTAAAAATCTCAAAATTCATATATGTACGGATGTACCGGTACCCTGACCCCTCATCAAAATTTATGGTATGAAGCTATGTATTGAAAATGGTAGCATTTTAGTTTGTAACGAACTTTAGGGCGGAGCTGCACCTTGAAATAAGCCCTGCTTTCTTTGAAATTAATTTCTATATACTCTTTGACAGTGATGGGCATGCTCCGGAAAAAAAAGAGCGCGCTCCGCTCTTCGCTCCAAGTGAGAAAAAAAAGAGCGCGCTCCGCTCTCGCTCCAAGTGAGAAAAAAAAGAGCGCGCTCCGCTCTCGCTCCTGGAGCGGTCAGGAGCGGTCGGAGCGCCGCTCTTTTCAAGTGAATTTTGGTATATAGATATGTTGGTCGAATTTAAACCTATTTTTATTAATTATTTTTCGATTTAATCAATTTCAGTGAGTGGTGAACTGGTGAAATGGTGAATCTTGATTTATGAGTACATATAACAATTAACATGAGGATTTAATACCGTGCGCACAACTAATTCTTTACACATCAACGTAAAAATCTGCTAAAAACGCATTTTACATGATTTCAAAATCAATATTAAAACTTATTAAAACTATATAGAATTATTTTTGACACCAATTTCTTATCAAGTAATACTATAAAACTGATTAGAACTATAAATCAATCCACAGTTTCAAGTTGTAATGTTATTTCAAAATTACATGAATTGATTTTTGTAACTTTTTTTGCCGGTGTGTAATAAATCAATTGCGCGCACGGTATAGAGAGAAACAGTCTAATAAATAATAATTATAAAATAAAAAATTCCAATTTCATTTATTGAAACGTTCCAATGATAGAGGAGCGTTATCAGAGGAGCGCGCTCTTTTCTTTAAATTTCCGCTCCAGGCTGGAGTACTCCGGAGCGCGCTCAGGTTGTTGTAGTTGTATTAAAAAAAGAGCGCGCTCCGCTCTCGCTCCGGAGCGAGAGCGGAGTACTCCGACCGCTCTTCCGCTCCCAGCCAGAGCGTGCCCATCACTGCTCTTTGATAACAATGACTGGTCTCAATCTTGTTCTAAATTTGGAGGATAGGTGGAGGGAATGGAACTTAAGATCCCTATTGTTTCTGAAGTCAATCTCTTTACTGAATGACTGAAAGTTGCTCTCAGATGTTAAAGATTTTTTAGTTTTTTGCTAATGTTTCATGAATGGAGCATTGTTAAAGTGATAATGAACAATCAATACTCATACATTTTCCATAAAAACTCATAGAAAAGGGAGCATTCAATATTAAACTTCTTAAATTTATCAAGGTTGGCAAGTTTAAGTTTACCTTTTATTTCTTACTTTTTTAACAAATTTTTACATTAAATTGAAAATTACTATTTTTTTTTATTTGTCATTTTTTTTCATTTTTTATTTTTTTCATTTTTTAATTACTTTAAAAGCAGTTTAAAAACTTCTCTCAGCCTATTCTTCAACATCCCTATTCCCTATTCCAGCGTTCCAGTTCACCCGACAATGGCGCAAAATGAAACTGATGATAAAACGATTTTGTGCCTACGTAATAACATTGATATGAAAATGCCTCAACTTTCACTGCGCTTTTTATGCAGTCCAATTTTTGAATTTGAAAGTTTTTTTTTAAAAAAAGCTCATAGGTTTTCAAACTTTTTAATAACAACGGCACCCTCTGGAAGCCATTAGCTTTCTATATTGATATCGTTCAATGCGAAACGTCTCTTCTGTCAAATGCTAGAGGGAGACATCCGTCCTATTAATATAGAGATTTTCTATTAAGCGAACACACATAAATCTCAAAAATGACTCAGATTTTGGCGATGTTGAATGTGTTCTTAAGAAACAAGATAGGCTATACACTCTTGATGACTACGTTCGTGTTTTTGACAAAGCACGACGTAAAAACAAATTTATAATTTCAACATTTAATGATACAAAAACCGAATTTTATGTAAATATTAACAAAAGATTTGATCGTTCATCTTATTTTAAAAAGATGTTTGACGCTTCGTCAAGCCCTCTATTATGGCCAAATGGTGAAGCAATTAGCAAAAATAAAAAATTGATCTTTTAGAGCTTTTACCACTGATACCCGAAGACTCGAAACCATTTTATAATTTTTTAAATGATGTTCGCGATGAAGACTTCATCGATGATATTGATGGAGTTGGTAAAGATCCAAATTTTTTACCAGTTATCGAAAATGACGATGAACTTGGTGATATAGAACTTATAGAAGTCGAAGTAACAGACATAGACATCGATTTTAAAAACAATTAATAGTAACATATCTGTGATATTTTTTTTTATTTTGCAATGTTTGAAGGCTGATGTAATTTTAATTTCTGTAATTCGGACACTAATGCACAATCATTTTTCATCTTAAATTTGTTATTTTTTGTTCAACACCAACAGTAGGACAGACCTGTGATTTTTAGTTTCGGGACAAAATGTTCATTATTCTTTTACTTGTTAGTTTTGTAAAGAATAATGTTCATATGAGTTACATTTCCGCAAATTCTGAAACCGATACTTACCTGTTTTATTTATTTTAAATGTTGTTATTTTTTATTGTTTCGAACGGAGCTGTGATTTTTAATTTTGGCAGGATAAGATGTTCATTTCTTTTCTTTGCCAATAAATTTATATGTTTGAACCACTTGAACATACTTAGATTAGCTTATCAGTTTATCACAAAGACGATTGTTAAGAATAGGTAGGGATTCTAAGTAGGTAACATCCCAATGCTGCCAACCTATAACGAAATATTGTATTACTTCTCTTTTTTAGGGTTTTTGCTGGCTCAGCAAAAACCCTATAGCAATCACTTTTTTTTTATTTTTTCAGTCTTCTGGCACAGATCAAATAACCAAACAATTGCGCCATCTAACGGACTACCGGTAGTACCTATTAGTTTATTTTTTGTTACGCCATGCTCCTTAAATTCAGTTAAAGTTTAGTCTTTCAAAACAAAAATAACAGTTAAAGTTAGCAGTTTTATTCTTTTTACTTTAAAGTTTAAGTTATACTTAGCTGAAGTTGAAGTAAACTAGTTTTAACTTAAATAAAATAAAAGTTTAGAGTTGAGGTTAAAGTTAAATTCTTCTTTATAGTTAAAAAAGTTAAAGTTGAACTTAGTTAAAGTTTAATTCTTCTTTTAAAATAGTTGAAGAAGTTGAAGTTATAATGAAATAATGTAGTTACCTATTAATTATATCATATCCGCTTTTTATGTACGATGAAAAGATGAAATAAGACATAAGAGTTTCCAAATACAATAAATCAAGCATTTATAAAAATATAAAATGAATTTAATTTTAAATTTCACATTTAAAATTTTAATTTTCAAAACTACCTATAATTATTTCGCAGTAACAAAAGATCATTAATAAATTAATAGACCCTTTGAGACTGTATCGCAAAGGACCTATAATGAATCTCAAGTCGCTGAATGTTCGTTCAAAATTGGAAAATTGGAAATTGGCTTGAAACTTTAACCAAAACAATTTTTTTTTTTAAGTTTAAGTTAAAGTTTGATTCAGTTTCAACTTTCAAGGACTGAAAATATTAGTTAAAGTTTTATTCAGTTACATATATTGGCATTTATAGTTAAAGTTAAATTCAGTTATATTCTTAATGCGTGAAAATACGAGTCAATTTGAGTTAAGGTTAAGAGTTTTAGTTATTGTTAACAGCCCTGTTATTCAGTTCATTAATATAATGAAAAAAGAAAAACATTTGAATTCGAAAACAAAAAATTTGAATTCTTCAACTTCATTAATAAATATTAGAAATTTTGAATTAGAACATGAAAAGAGGTAGGTTTGAAAATAGAACATGTACCTATCAAAATTCAACTAACGTTGACATAAGAAATGAAATAAATTAATTTTAAATTAAACAAATTGAATTAAAATTATTTCAAAAAATCAAAATATAAAACTTGAATTAAAAAATATTATTATTAAAATGACCGAGAAAATTATATAGTTTTTATTATACACACCCTTAAAATTTAAAATAATTATGCTTTAAGTTTGACTTTAAAATGAATTTGTTAATGTTCATTCTTCCATTCGGTAAGTTACCGAAATTACGTAACGTGAATAACGTAATATTACCAGGCTCATATTATAAAGTAGTGATTAGTAGTCTGTGACATTATAGCAAAAACCCTATTGCCAAGTCCAGCGGACCTCGCTTGTTTTTATATACTCTTATGGTTACAACACTATCTAAAATGTACTGCGTTAAAATGGTTTAATTAAAATTAACGTGTAAAATATGTTTTGTTTTAATTATTCGTCAAGAAAACTCTCGATTCACATTTAATGGTACACGGGTAACCTTTTTTCTCTTCATGGTAGCAGTTAGTGATGGAAACTATCGATAGCACTATCGATAGTATCGATAGCTTTTGAAAAAACTATCGAAAAATATCGATAGTAAAACTATCATTTGACTATCGATACTATCGATACTATTTTTGTATTTTCGTCGATAGTTTCGATAGTCTAAGTAAACGGCTTGGTTCATGCTTACCAGGCTGAAAATGAAAATGAAACATCAAAAATGAAAAAGATACTAGCGAAAAGTAAATAATGATCTTTTTTACTTCTTTAAATCTTTATTTATACTTTTTTTAAAATTTTCTGCTCGTAAAAAATTTGTAAAAAATAATAATTGTGCATGATGTTTTTTATTTATTTATTCTTCATAATAGTAATTTTTTCAATTTTGGGACTATCGATAGTTATCGATAGTATCGATAGCGATTTATCATACTATCGATACTATCGATAGTGATATTTTTCATCAACGTTATTATCGATAGCAAAAAACTATCGATAGTTTCCATCACTAGTAGCAGTCCGTGTTTTTTTTATTATTTAAAGTGTGATCGAGATAGACCACGTTGTCTGTCACATTGTGGCGTGATCATGCCTTATGGTAATGAACATTTTTCTTATAAAGTTTAATATCGGAATATTTTATTATTTACGGAGCACGTTAAGCTCAACATCGATTTGATTCTAATGACACGTCCACGAACAAATCGAAGAGGCAACGATAGTGCCAACGATAACGAAGACGAAACGCAGCTCAAGATGGAGCCTACGGCAATGGCAACGTTTCAACCAAACGTAGTTTTTAAAGGCCAGGACTTCAATCAATGGTTGCGAAGAATAACGCTTATGATTTGATCCAGAGGGCTGGAGAACACGATCAAGAGCCAGTCAGGTGGCAGCGAACGTGAACGCACAAAGGCGTTGGAGCTGATCGTGGAGCTGATCGTGAATCATTTGGATAATTCGGTATATCGACTAATATAAAACGACGAGTCCCCATTTCAGTTATTGAAGGAGTTGAAGTCAAAGTATGGCGAACTTGACTCAGCTGCAATTGTTTCACTACGCTCAAAGTTATCTAACTTAAAGGTAAATGATTTCAAGTCTACTAAAGACTACGTCGATGAAGTTTCAAAATTGATCATACGCTTAGAAAGTGCTGGCAAAGACGTCTCAGCTGAGCAACACTACGCGTACCTTTTACAAGGTCTAAACGAACGGTATGATAATGTCCGAGCAACAGCGTCAGCAGTACTTCATGTAAAGAGAGCTGATCCTGAAATAGCACGCAGCTTAATACTTCAGGAAGACCAGCATCGAGGTTCAACAAAATTGAATGAAATCAATGTGAACAAAGGGACGGCAATGATCTCAAATGATCAATGAAATGGAAGGTTGAATGATACAAATAAGGTAAAGTGTTTTCGTTGCAACAAATTCGGTCATATGAGTAAAACTGTCGTAATCCAAAGCAGAGTGGAAATTCGTTACAAAGCAAGAGCATAAAATGTTTTCAGTGCAACAAGCAAGGACACATTGGCAGAGATTGTCCAAGATATAGTGATAATATCAATGCAAATCGAAAGGAGCAAACAAATGCAAAGTGTGCAGGTAATTCTACGAGTGGTTCTACGAGTCAGTCAGCGCATATGGCGATATTGGCAGCACTGATCACATCAAGGCAACAAACGGTCGAAAATGGTGAAAACGAGATTATTTTCGTGGTGGATTCCGGAGCGACATCCCACTTCGTTGATCAGCCCAACCTTCTACATAATGAGGTAAAAATCAACGATACAATTGGCATAACCACAGCAAAGAAAAACGTTGAATTATGTAAAGAGTCAGTTGGAGATTTAATTGTTGAAAATCATTCTGGTGAAAGATTCAAAATTAACGCTGTATATGTTCCTGATTTGGTTGCTAACCTACTATTGGTTAAAATCAGTGTTGTAGGAACAAACCCAAGAACGAGAACGAAGAACAACAAGAACAGAGAATTTTCATTGTTCCTGAGGAACAGAACCAAGAACGAGAACATAAAACTGGTATGTATGAAGAACAAAGAACAGAACGAGAACAGAATATTTTCAAACTGAAAGATCAAAGAACGAAACGAGAACCAACTAATGTAAAATGCTGAGGAACGAGAACAAAAACAAGAACGGATGTAATTTCGGGTTGTTCTTCGTTCTTTTGAAAGTTAATGATTAATCACAAAATTAATAGATATCATGAGGGGAAAGAGAAAATAAAAAACTTCTAAAAGCGGACAAATGCTGCGTATACCCATATAAATCCTTTTTTTTTTTTTTTATTAATTAGCTTCAATTAATTAATTTTCAATTTCAACAACAACATAAACTGTAAACACGTTATCAAAAAAAAGAAAGAGCAAAAGAAAAAGTTGAAGAACGAGAACAGAACGAAGAACAAACAAGAACGAGACCATAAAGGATTGAAAGAACAAAGAACAGAACGAGAACAACATTGTAAAGAATTAAAAGAACGAAGAACGGAACGAGAACAGTTGAAACATTGAGAATAAGAACGAGTTAGGAACAGGATCAAATGACTGGGTCTTTCCAGGAACAAGAACAGGAACGAGAACAGACATATGTTCGTTCCTACAACACTGGTTAAAATGTTACGCAAAAACGGTTATGATACGATCTTCGGAGAAAAGAATGAGCTAATACGACATTCAACAGGTGAAGTGATTGCAAATGTTGAAGAAGATAGTGAAGGCTATTTGTGATACGTTTTCGGTTAATTAATAATGAAAATAATAGTGAACTTGCGCTTGTAAATCGAGAATCGTTATGGCATCGACGCCTTGGCCATCCATGTGCAAAAGTTTTATCAAAAGTGCTGGGCATTACTGTTTGCGAAAGTGATGACGTCACTGTTGCTTCGTGTAGTGTGTGTGCGAAAGCTAAACAGAAAAAGCATTCGTACAATAGTTGGCGCAAAAGAGCTACATTTTCGCTTGAAATTATTCACACAGACATCATCGGCCCAATGAGTGATTCAGTTGACAAAGATAAATATATTGTTACTTTCCTGGATGACTTTACTCACTATGCAGTTACATTTGCGATGCAAAATCGATCAGATGTCGGAGAATTATTTATAAACTACGAACGAAAAGCAACAGCCAAATTTAATCGAAATATTGTAACAGTTCGGTGTGATAATGCACCTGAATATATCGGAGGTAAATTTTGAGATCACTGCAATGAACGTGGAATAATGCAACAGCCAGCAGAACTATATGAACATCAGCATAATGGCACCACAGAACGGTGGAATCGAACACTACGGGAAAAATGCTTGCTCTACTGTACGATTCAAAACTCCTAGTGAAATATTGGAATTACGCGTGTTATGCTGCGACATATTATTCTGCTGAATAGGCTACCTTCATCAACGATTGACGATAAAACGCCCTACGAGATGTGGAATGGAGTACAACCGAATATCCAAAATATCAAATTATTTGGCTGCGTAGCTCGAATGCTGTCCTTATGAGAAATGGACAAAATTGCAGCCAAAATCGAAAGATATGCTTCTGGTGGGTTATTGTGATACTGGATACCTCGTCATTGATCCAGGAACAAATGAAACTCATGTAACTTCAAACATCGAATGTGACGAAACAAGAAATTACACAGATTTTGGTATACCTATAGAAAACGCTAGCAGCAGTAATGATCTGGGAAACGCATTCCTTACACTCGACGATGCTCAACAGCTTACATAATGAAGAAGCAATTTCTGGTCCGGAATCAATATTTTGGAAAAAGGCTATTAAAAACGAACTTGACGCTATGGTGGGTAATAATGTTTAGACACTAATAAAACGTGAAAGCATCAAGGATACAAAAGTCATCGATATGAAATGGGTGTTCCGTAATAAAGTTTCCAATGGGAAAACTGTTTACAAAGCAAGGTTAGTTGCACGTGGATACAAAGATGATTCGATTTACAAAGTGAGTGAAATTTACGCGCCTACAGCAACTGTAAGTGTTATTAGAGCATTAATTAGTCTCGCTGTAAATAAAAAGTGGCCCTTAAGGCATTTCGACATATCTAATGCATTTTTAAACGGTGAAGTGTCGCGGGAAATTGACGTTAAGCCTCCTGAAGGTATGTCAGAATCACATAATATTGTGTATAAATTGAATTGGTCGTTATATAGTTTAAAATCAACTCCAAAAAGCTGGAATGATATGTTACATAAAGTGTTATTAAAAGGTGGTTTAAAACGAGCAAAATCGGATTTGTGTTTGTATGTATTTGGAGGAAACGATCCTCAAAGCTACATTGTAATTGTGTATGTAGACGATCTTTTGATTACAGGCAACGAATCAGCTGAAATTGGTAATTTACACAAAATGTTATCTACGGAGTTTAAAGTAAAAGACTTGGGCGAAGTTACTAAGTTTATTGGCTTAGAAGTTGAACGAGATTACGTAAGCAATACTTTATATTTATCGCAGTCTAATTACATCTCTGAAGTGCTAGATATGTATGGGTTGGAAAATTGCAACCCTGTGAAAGTTCCGATGGATCCAGGCATACGAATTGAATCAAAAGAACCAAATCCAGTATACGTTACAAAAGTACGGGAACTGATTGGTGCATTGAGTTATATTGCGAGAGGCTCGCGACCCGACATAAACTTCGCTGTAAACCTGTTGAGTCGATACCAAAATGTGGCAAATGAGAAGATTTTTAAGTAAGCCAAACGAATCCTCAGGTATCTAAAAGATACTTTGGATAAAAAGTTAAAATTTAAAGCTTGTTCTACAGAGCAATTGAATATTTATGTCGACGCGGATTATGCTGGAGATCGAATTGACCGTAAGTCGACTTCAGGCATGCTGGTGAAATTATTCGGTAATGTGATCGATTGGTCAGTGAAGAACAGGGCTGCAAAAACGTAACGATAACGTTATCCGGTATCGTTCTGGTATTGTTTTTCAAATGGATTCGGTATCGTTATTTAATATGTTCCGGTATTTTGTATCGTTACCGTTTCGTTATTTGAAATGTTCGGGTATTGGTATCGGTATCAGTACTGATATTGGTATCGTTGTTTTTCAAAAATTATTGAATATGTATTCCAAGTTTTAAACCAACTTTCAAAATTGGAAAAAAATCTGGTCCAGCCTAATAATAATAATGAATGAATTGTAAGCAGTATTATTAATTTTTTTCCATGTGATTACGTTAATCAAATAATAATTATTAATTAATTTAATTGTATTAAATGGCTAAATAAATATAAATTGCTTACAGCTATGTCCGGTATTGCTACTATTCTTTTAAAGCATTTTATAAATCATTCACAAAAATAGGTCAGAGCCGTCAGAGGGCCACAAGAGATCATGACAGTTGACACCATTATGAACATAACGCAGACAGCACCTCCAATTATCTGGTATAATAACATTAATAACAAGTAACAACACATCTCAAAATAAATAAACTTTTTAAATTTTGGTGTAAATTGACAATTAATAACAGATAGGTAAGCTCGTTTTAGAAAAAAATATGACGGTCAATTTTTTTGAAATGATTGTGTTGTTATTAGCGCTGGTGATAAAAACGTCAAGAATGGAAGGAAACGAAGAGATTGGAACAATTTTTGAGGGGTAGAAACGAAGGGAACGATACGACTTTGAATGAGCAAAGAGCGTTATATGAATGAAAGGAAATGAAAATCAAAAGATGTAAGCAAGAGGAGATGGGAATTGGGAACGATTCAGTTTTTTTTTGCTCTTTTCTCACTGCCCCAAGCTGGTGCTAAGTGCGTCCCAAACTCAAGCTGTCACGATATTTTACCAACATTTTCGATTTTCTCATGTTTATCGTTGTTGTTTTGCCTAGGCGTTATCATTACAAATTACAAAATTTTATATTTTACTTGAAAGTTGAAAAAAGAATCGAAACAATGGATCAAAATGGAACGATAATCGATAAAATGCAATATGAAGGCAAAAAGATGGAAACGGACAGAAACGAAATGTTTGAAAATACAATACTAATGCCTTTAATTATAAGTAATGAGAGAGGTGAACAGGTGATAGAGGTAGGGTTGCTACATAACATGTACATCTACAATTTCTACATACTTGATAATTTACTCAAATAATACTGGTGATTTTATTTTTTACATATTATTAATAGGAAAAACGAAAAAAAAAAAAAATAATAATAACGGAAAAATAACGGGAAAAGGTTCCGGTATCAGTATTGTTCTGGTGTCGGTTTTCAAATTTTCTAGTATCTGGTATCGTTTTGTTACCGTTTTTTAATTTTTCCGTTATCTGGTACAGGTATCGTTACGTTATTTACCAGAAAATGCCGTTTCGTTACGTTTTTCCGTTCCGTTACGGTACCGTTTTTGCAGCCCTGGTGAAGAAACAGACTGCAACTGCAACTAGTTCGGTAGAAGCAGAATATATCGCTTTAAGTCATGCAGCAAAGACGGCGTGTGCGTGGAAAAACTTCTTAGAATCAATAGGTATATATGTAGTAAATATTGCTATTTTTTGTGATAGTTCTGCAGCGATTTCAATAGCGACAACAACGGAGACGAAACGTACTCGACACACATTGATGTTTGTTTACATCATGTTCGGGATTTACGAGGGAATGGTCAGAACTGTCCATCGCCAATCTCTTTGGTAGGTAGCCTATCTTGTAGTACTTGAGGAGTAAACCAACGCGCCATATTCAGTTTCTCGGAAACGAAGCTTATTTGGAGAAGCAGGGTTGCCAAATGTTGAAAATCAAAAATTCCTTATTATTTGAAAAAATATTTCTTAATGTTAATCATTGGAAATTGTAGAACTATTTAATAAAAAGTCATGTCACGTTTTCATATCGGAGGAAGAAAAGTGTACTTATAAAGGTATACCTATAATTTTGATCATTATTTACTTTTTTGGCGGGTAAATGGTAATTTGAATTTTTCGTTTCTTTTTTATTTGTTGTTGTTCATTTGTATTTTTTTAATGTTAATTTAGATGATAAATTGAAGAAATAATTCACTTCTATGTTTAAACAACTGATGAAGTTATATGTTTTACATAAAATTAAATGTGTAAATGATGATTTATATGAAGGAAATGATACACACACAATACTTTTTCACAGTTTTCCACGGGCATTGATTTCATAATTATATGATGCCGCCTTTATACACATTAATTGGTCTCCTCAAATGTAAAGCAGACATCGCAGTTATAAATTTATTATAGATATGTTCAACAGTTATAATCACCAAATGAACGTAAAAATAAATAATCCGTTCATCTGATGTATCAATTTTAAAAGAATGCTTAGCACATATAAATGTAAAAATATTGTTTTATCAATTGTTTAAACATAGAAGTGAATTATTTCTTTAATTTATCACCTGAATTAGCATTAAAAAAATACAAATGAACAACAACAAATAAAAAAGAAACGAAAAATTCAAATTACCATTTACCCGCCAAAAAAGTAAATAATGATCAAAATTATAGGTATACCTTTATAAGTACACTTTTCTTCCTCCGATATGAAAACGTGACATGACTTTTTATTAAATAGTTCTACAATTTCCAATGATTAACATTAAGAAATATTTTTTCAAATAATAAGGAATTTTTGATTTTCAACATTTGGCAACCCTGCTTCTCCAAATAAGCTTCGTTTCCGAGAAACTGAATATGGCGCGTTGGTTTACTCCTCAAGTGCTACAAGATCGGCTACCTACCAAAAAAATTGGCAATGGACAGTTCTGACCATTCCCTCTATTGATTATTGAATAAAAGAGTTAAAATACATAGCAAGATGGCGTGCTTTATTTTATATTAATAATACACGCGACAAGAGAAACGTTACATCGCTAGCTTACCAGGAGCAGTGTTGCCACATAACACTCCCCTACAACACTGCTAATAGAGAATGTTACAAAAATGATAACATTATTCATAAGGATAACAAAACTGTTTTGGAACAAAAAAATAGAAAACAAAAAAATTAAGAAATTAAAATAACGCTCAAGGCAATAATCACTAACAATTTCTTACTCTCATAAATGTAACTACAATTGTTTTGTGAAAAACGATAATAATGAAACGAAATGCAGAAAATATAAGACTAATCTTATGTTAGAATAATAATAAAATCACTAACAGTAAGTGAGCGTTACCACGTAAGGTAAATTAACGCAAAAATAATAGCGAGCAAAAAAAACAATATAGAAAAACAATAAAAAATACGACTCAGTATAATCAACACGAGTAAACAATCAAAGCATTTTTTTTTTTTTTTTTTTAAACACTTTTGAAACCAAGTTTTGCCATTGCAGACCTGATTTTTGTAGAATCAACATATTTAGTTAAAAAATCTGCTAAGTTATGAGAAAACTCAATGTATTTCAACTGTATGATATTTTTACTTACTAAATCTTTGATATGTTGGTATTTGATGTTGATATGTCTAGTTCTATTATAGTTACCTTGGGTTTCTCCAATTTTTATAGCTGCTTGATTATCACAATATATAGTGATTGGACCTATTTCTAAACCTACTTCTTTGAGAATGTTGCGAATCTAGGTTACATCTCTTGCACATTCCGACATCGAGATATATTCTGCTTCAGCGGTTGACAATGAAACTAACGTCTGTTTTCTAGACTTAAACAAACTAAATTATCAAATACCTTTATGAGATACCCTGTCGTTGAGCGACCTTCAATTGAAGCCCATGAGGCGTCACAGTATACGCTGTAATAGCTTCACATTTTTCACTTGTTCGATATATTAGCTTCATATTAGCGTTACCTTTCAAGTATTTTAGAATACGCAATAGATACTTATAAAGTTCTTCGTTCGCAACCTTGACTTTCGGCTAAGGACATTAGTAGAAAAATTGATATCCGGACGCGTTCTCTCCATTATATAGTTGATGATACCTAGTAATTTTTGAAATTTTAAGATACACAAGCTAGAGTTTGAATTTGTCTTACTTAAATCGAGTTTTGTTTCTATTGGAGTGGTTGCAGTTTTAGAATCACCGAGTCCAAACTGTTTTACACATTTTTTGATATAGTCAATCTGGTCAATTTCTATTGTATCCTCTTTAATATTTAGTGACAATCCAATAAATTTTTCCGGTTTTTCGAATATTTTGATCTCAAGCGAATCTTTTAACAAATTTAGCACAAAATCAATTAACTCTTGATTAATAGCTGCAATCAAAAAATCGTCTACATAAATAATTATGAACAGGTTAGATGAAAAAATGTATAAACATAATTCTACTGTGCATCTACAAAAACCATTATTTGTAAGGATACTATCAATTGTAGAATACCAGCTCGCTGGAGCCTGTTTCAGCCCATAGAGAGCCTTTTTTAGACGTAAAACTGTACCCTTATTTACATCTAGCCCATCTGGAGTTCGAATGTATATTTCTTCCTTCAATTCGCTGTTTAGGAATGCTGTTTCAACATCAGCCTGAAGTATTTTCATCCTTCTTTGAACCGCAATTGCCAGAAATACTCGTATTGATGTAATGTTTACAACTGGAGCATAAGTTTTACTGTAGTTTGTAGATTGGAACCCTTTTGCAACGAGCCTAGCCTTTGCTTCTTCAGCATTTTTCACACGAAAGATCCATTGTGTGTCGATTACTTTTTGATTCGTATACGGAACTGCTTCCCACACCTGATATTTTTCCATTGAATTGAGTTCACAGGATACCGCTTCAAGCCAAATTCTTTTTTCATTTGGTTCTAAGTCACTAATTTCCTTGAAAGTTTCAGAAACGCAAAAACCTAACAAACCAACAACCATTTCTAAATCATTATCTCCATTAGAATCCCAATCATACTCAGTTTCGGTTATTTCATAATCAGAATCATTGAAATCCTGCAAGCTTTCATTTATCTCCGCAGTGTTGTCCTGTTTAAAATCTAGAAACTGAACATTACATGATACACGAATTGTATTATCAGAGTCAAGTATTACCTTATAACCTTTCGTATGTGGCTGATAACCTAAGAAAATATCGCTTTCTCCTCTAGGATCAAATTTTTTACGTTTTTCCTTAGGAATCCGAACGACAACTTTACAACCAAACGGACGTAAAAATCGAACATCAAAAGGATCTCGGCTGTAAAAAACTTCATAAGGTGTCTTACCATTAATTGTAGATTTACCTACGCGATTAAGAGTGAATGCAGCATAAGCCATTGCTTCAGCCCAAAACTTTTTCTCTAGGTTGCTGTCGATCAAAATTGTTGTTACTGCTTCCGAGAGGACGCGCATTTCCCGTTCAGCTCGACCATTTTGCTCAGGAGTGAAGGGGCAAGTAAGTTCGTGAATAATACCTCTTATCGAGCATAATTCATCTACATCAGCATTAATTTCCTCTTTACCATTATCGCTTTGAATTCTCTAGGTCCATTTCGCTGGCCCCGCCCATTTTAAGTGGGGGTTCGAAAATAGTGTCAATCGTTTGTGCATCGTTTGTGCACGTTTGTGCATCCACTATTTTCGTTTGTGCTCCCCTCCAACTTTTTATTTTTTAAAAAGTCTATGGGCGGGGCTGGGGAAATGCAGCCCCGCCCATTTTAGGTGGGGGGTTGTAGAATATGTCAATCGTTTGTGCTTCGTTTGTGCACGTTTGTGCACACATAATTTTCGTTTGTGCCCCCCTCTTTTAATGGGCGGGGCTGGGGAAATGCTGCCCCGCCCATAAGTGGTGAGGGATGAAAAATATGTCAATCGTTTGTGCTTCGTTTGTGCACACATAATTTTCGTTTGTGCCCCCCTCTTTTAATGGGCGGGGCTGGAGAAATGCTGCCCCGCCCATCAGTAGTGGGGGGTGAAAAATATGTCAATCGTTTGTGCTTCGTTTGTGCACTCATTTATTTTGTTTGTGCTCCTCTCCATTCCTACATTTTTTATAAAACTTCGGGACGTGGCTGGGAGTATGCTTTTCAAAAAGGGGAAATACATTTATTCGACTCCAAAGGGAATTTTCTTCAAGTATGTCATTTATTGTTTGTGCTTTGTATGCTGAGTTTTGTGCACTTATTACCTTTATTCTAGCCCTACCCATTTGTACTTCTTATTAATCAGGTTAATCGAACTGCTATGCCTGTTGTTGACCATTTTGAATACATTACTTTTGTTTCATTTTTATTTTTAGCAGAAAGGGCGAATAAAAAGAGCTGGTCATCCTCAAAAGCATATGTCTACCGTGAGGAAGTATAATTTAACGTGAAGTCACATTTTTTGAGAAACTGTGTGAAATTATTGGTTTTTTAGACCTGTTTGAACGTAAAATGACCTGACCTCACACGATTCTATGTTTTAGGTTATAAAAAGATAAATTACGTGAGGTCATACTTTGTATAATACTTGATGAAATTTAGAATAAGCGGAGTTGGTAGAACTTTGAATTTTAGAAAATTTATTTATTTATGTAGGAAAATTAATTATTCAAATAACTTTCTTTAAAATAGTATAATTAAAAAAGTCCGCTTTTAAGATACTTTAGTATCTTCTAGTTTATATTATTGAATGTAGATTTTTTGGCTCAATTTTTTTTTCTTTTTCATCTCATTGAGAGGGTGAGTCACGGACACCAACATATCCAAATTTCAGCTCCCTAAGTGCATTTTTGAGGGAGTTAAATTTGAGAAATATGTGCTCATACGATTACTTGCACATTTACTTACTTACATTGCCACAAACCAAACTTTTTTAGTGTTACCACAAGGCAAGCACTGGAGTTCGGACAATGACTTTTGAAATGCAACTTGCACATATGTGATAGTTGCTGTAGAAAGAGCCCTTACATGAAAAAAATCATATTATTATTTTTTTTATTCTAAAAACGTTCCTTCGCAACGTGGTGCGGTCAAAATGTCGCAAAATTACGTATTTATACCATATTTTTGAGTTTGAAGTTAACATAGTATGGTGGTTATACCGCCTATTAGTTTTGTTTTGACCCTTATTTTATCAGAAATCATTACTACTAAATAAACCAGAGTAATTTTTCAAAAGTTAAATAAAGCACATAATTTTGAAAATATATGCTTCAGAACATTATAATGCTTGGAAAATGAGAAGGTTGAATAATGATTCATTTCACGGTGTTTTTAGCTGAGTTTTTAACAAAACGATAGCTATTACAGCCTACCTGATTTGGGAAGGGAAGGTCGGGGGAGGGTGGGGTCTTCAAATCTTTGCGTTTCAGACCATTTGTAATCATCTGGCAAATGTCCAACTTTTTGGTATATATATTTTTTTTTTCCCCACGCGTAGCGCCGGCGAGTATTCATAAAATTTGCTCAAAATTTGGTGAGGAACTCTTCTTGAAAATGCGCAGAAGTATTTTTTTTGTTTTTTCGAAAACTTTCAAAATGGCGGATCACTCAAATTTTGAGGGGGGCTGGAGAAGAGGCAAATAGCTCAAATTTTTCGTTTTGATCTCATATGAAAGAGTGAGTCACGGACACCAACATATTTAAATTTCAGCTTCCTAAGTGCATTTGAGGCGAGTTAGCAAAAACCTGTTTTTGAGAAAATTGCGTTTTTTGTGTCACTCACTTTGCGCAGGCGGTGTGGATAAAATTCGCTCAAAATTCGGTGAGGAACTCTTCTTGCAAATACGCAAAAATAGTTTTTTTTTTTTTCGATAAATTTCAAAATGGCGGATCACTCAAATTTTGAGGGGGCTGGAGAAGGGGCAAATAGCTCAAATTTTTCGTTTTTGATTTCATATGAAAGAGTGAGTCACGGATACTAACATATCCAAATTTCAGCTTCTTGAGTGCATATTGAGAGGAGTTAGATCAAAAAACGGCTTTTTGAGGAAGTTTTGAGTCATGAAATTTCTTGAATCTTCCATATCTCCCCACCAAATCAAGTTAAAGAGGTCAAATTTTGTGTGTGAGGTTAGTTGGTGACCACAATATGACCTCTTGAATTTGGATCAAAATGGATTCAAAATGGCGGATTATCAAAATTTTGAGTAGAGCTTGAGGAGCCTCAAGTTGGTAAAAATGTAATTAATATGAATTCATATGGTTATTGGGGATAAGTTGTATACTATATCCCGAATTCACTTCCATACATGATGTTGGAGGGGGAAGGCGGGGTTACCAACCTAAAATAGTGGTGGGGGTACAGGAGGGGTCGAAAATTTTTTATTGCTGTGTCATATGATAAAATGAGCCCAAGTGACAAACGTATTTTGATTTTAGCTTCTCAGTGATTTTGGAGGGGAGTTAGAGCAAAAAACGGCTTTTGGAGGGGAAATTGCTGCAGGAAATTTCATGAATCTTCCATATCTCATCACCAAATCGGCCTAGAATGGTCAAACTTTGTGTGTAGGATTAGTTTGTGACCAGAATATAACCACTTAAATTTGAGTCAAAATGGATCCAAAATGGCGGATTTACAAAATTTGAAGATAATTTGAGGACCCTCAAATAGTTATAATTTGAGAAATATGCGTTCGCATGATTATTTCATGGCAAGAAATACTACATTTGTGTCAAATTGAACTTCTTAAGTGTTTTTGGAAAGGATAGGGTAGGGGTTTTCAGACTTGGTATTGGGTGTGGCCTGTAGTGATGAACGGTTGAGCGTGGTTATTACTAAGTCAAAACAAGCCCCAGTTAAAAACTCAGCTCCAGTAATGCGGCATGGCTGCTTACGTTTTTTTTTTTAATAATCATTTGGAACATTGCAATCTTCATAAAATATTTAGTTCACTGTCCATATATTACTATAGATATATATCTCTCAAATATAACTCTCAGAAAAATGCATTTAGAGCGCTGAAATTCGGATATGTTATCTTCGCATTCCTCAGCGCTAAATTCTCTTTTTTATAAAAGGAAAAAACTTCGAAAAATTTAATTTCAATTTTTGTTGGTTGAAAAATTAAAAACCCAATCATTTCATTTTCCAAGCATTATAATGTTCTGTAGCATATTTTCAAAATTATGTGCTTTATTTAACTTTTGATAAATTACTCTGGTTTATTTAGTAATAATGATTTCTGATAAAATAATTAGTAATGCAAAAAATAAAACTTTAAAAATTTATTATAAAATTTATATTCAATTCAGACGTCGGGACTTTTACTCTGAGGGATGCAATAATCACTCGGTCGCATGGCATTGCTGCTTACTAAATAAGAAATTACGTCAATTTAAGAAAATATATATTTCTATGCATACTGTTTCATTTTATTGATTTTTTTTTTCAATTCCATCTTCATTATATAATATTGTTATTACGGTATTATTTTTAAGAATTAAGGCGTTTTATTATCTATTTATGACACCTATAAGTTTTCTCACAATTAATAAGTCTCAAGGTCTGAATTTACTTACTGCAGGGCATAGGTCACAAAACTAAGTATGTGATAGTTGATGGAGAATTTAGCGCTGAGGAATGCGAAGATAACATATCCGAATTTCAGCGCTCTAAATGCATTTTTCTGAGAGTTATATTTGAGAGATATATATCTATAGTAATATATGGACAGTGAACTAAATATTTTATGAAGATTGCAATGTTCCAAATGATTATTAAAAAAAAAACACCGTGAAATGAATCATTATTCAACCTTCTCATTTTCCAAGCATTATAATGTTCTGAAGCATATATTTTCAAAATTATGTGCTTTATTTAACTTTTGATAAATTACTCTGGTTTATTTAGTAATAATGATTTCTGATAAAATAAGGGTCAAAAACAAAACTAATAGGCGGTATAACCACCATACTATGTCAACTTCAAACTCAAAAATATGGTATAAATACGTAATTTTGCGACATTTTGACCGCACCACGTTGCGAAGGAACGTTTTTAGAATAAAAAAAATAATAATATGATTTTTTTCATGTAAGGGCTCTTTCTACAGCAACTATCACATATGTGCAAGTTGCATTTCAAAAGTCATTGTCCGAACTCCAGTGCTTGCCTTGTGGTAACACTAAAAAAGTTTGGTTTGCGGCAATGTAAGTAAGTAAATGTGCAAGTAATCGTATGAGCACATATTTCTCAAATTTAACTCCCTCAAAAATGCACTTAGGGAGCTGAAATTTGGATATGTTGGTGTCCGTGACTCACCCTCTCAATGAGATGAAAAAGAAAAAAAAAATTGAGCCAAAAAATCTACATTCAATAATATAAACTAGAAGATACTAAAGTATCTTAAAAGCGGACTTTTTTAATTATACTATTTTAAAGAAAGTTATTTGAATAATTAATTTTCCTACATAAATAAATAAATTTTCTAAAATTCAAAGTTCTACCAACTCCGCTTATTCTAAATTTCATCAAGTATTATACAAAGTATGACCTCACGTAATTTATCTTTTTATAACCTAAAACATAGAATCGTGTGAGGTCAGGTCATTTTACGTTCAAACAGGTCTAAAAAACCAATAATTTCACACAGTTTCTCAAAAAATGTGACTTCACGTTAAATTATACTTCCTCACGGTAGACATATGCTTTTGAGGATGACCAGCTCTTTTTATTCGCCCTTTCTGCTAAAAATAAAAATGAAACAAAAGTAATGTATTCAAAATGGTCAACAACAGGCATAGCAGTTCGATTAACCTGATTAATAAGAAGTACAAATGGGTAGGGCTAGAATAAAGGTAATAAGTGCACAAAACTCAGCATACAAAGCACAAACAATAAATGACATACTTGAAGAAAATTCCCTTTGGAGTCGAATAAATGTATTTCCCCTTTTTGAAAAGCATACTCCCAGCCACGTCCCGAAGTTTTATAAAAAATGTAGGAATGGAGAGGAGCACAAACAAAATAAATGAGTGCACAAACGAAGCACAAACGATTGACATATTTTTCACCCCCCACTACTGATGGGCGGGGCAGCATTTCTCCAGCCCCGCCCATTAAAAGAGGGGGGCACAAACGAAAATTATGTGTGCACAAACGAAGCACAAACGATTGACATATTTTTCATCCCCCACCACTTATGGGCGGGGCAGCATTTCCCCAGCCCCGCCCATTAAAAGAGGGGGGCACAAACGAAAATTATGTGTGCACAAACGTGCACAAACGAAGCACAAACGATTGACATATTCTACAACCCCCCACCTAAAATGGGCGGGGCTGCATTTCCCCAGCCCCGCCCATAGACTTTTTAAAAAATAAAAAGTTGGAGGGGAGCACAAACGAAAATAGTGGATGCACAAACGTGCACAAACGATGCACAAACGATTGACACTATTTTCGAACCCCCACTTAAAATGGGCGGGGCCAGCGAAATGGACCTGAATTCTCTTAGGTTTGTTTCCTGTTTGAGTTTCAATCCTGTTAAAATAATCTTCAAACAAACTAACAGTGTTATCTTTAGTCTTTAAAAAATACACTGTTCGATAACAGCTGAAATCGTCTTTGAACACCAAAGCATACTTTGAGCCACCAATTGAGAGAACTGGAGAGGTTAATAAATCTACATGAGTAAGTTCCGCAACTGTTTTAGCTACACTTGAACTTGGATAATAAGTACTTCTGCAAATCTTACCCTTTGAACAACTTACGCATTTATGAAAGTTGGATTTTTCATAAACAATTCCCAAACGATTCAAGTGTTCTTTTGTATATTGTATATTCTGATGAGCAAAACATCTATGCCAATCACTAACTGAAATACATGCAAAGTTATCAGATAGCTTACTCTTATTAGTGTTATTAAAATTAAGCAACTCCGAAGAACTGCTCTGAATCGCTTTTATTGGTAAAATCCACAAGTCATTTTCATCACGAGTAGCTTCAATCCTGAAACAATCTTTAGTCAACACAACCTTGTTAATATGAAACTGATTAATCGACCAGCCTCTTTTAAATAACATTATCAATGAAACCAGGTTTGCAGGCGAATTAGGATTAAACAAAACATCGTTAAAACATAGCTTTTGACCATTGCACAACGCATCGACCACACCAATCAAATTTACATCTACTTTGGCACTATTTGCAGCTAAAATTTTTGCATTAGTATTTTCTAAATTTCTTAAAATGGACTTATCATTACATATATGCTGTGTACAAGCACAATCTAGTACCCAGCTATTCTTATCAATAGAGATTGACGAGTTGAGAGCAGACGCAGAGGTTGATGATTGTAAAGTTGACGTTAGACCCATGCAGGATGCAACTATGTTTGAATTTGAACCGGAAGCTGAACCCAAATCGGAACTACCTTTTGACAAAGATTTTTTACAGTATTTCGAAATATGTAAATTCTGTTGACAGTTGTTACATTTCATATCCTTCAGTTTTGGACACTGAGCGATACCATGACCCTTTTCCTTACAGTAGAAGCAACTCCATGAACTAGTTGCACTAGATGAGTTGGAGCTGTTTTTTCCGTTTGAACCAATATTGTTTTTTATATTTGAACGACACAACGACAGTCTTTTTGCCTTATGACCAGGTTTAGAGCATATAAAACAAACTCCTTCGATTTTTAGCTTATTTTGCCACCACGTGATGTGACTGATTCACGTTTCTTGAATTCCTCAGTTAACTGGCAATCTTCTGTTATAATAGCAATTATTAAATCATCGTTTGTTAACCGTTTACTCACATTGCAGGCGCTTCTAAGACCATTGAATCATCTCTTCGGTAGCGAATTCAGTAAATGACTTTGAAACGCGCTTTCGGAAATTGTATCACCTAAGCTAGTTATTTTTGAACGAATATTTTCCAATCTTGTAATATTTTCTTGAGCCGAAGTATCATTTTTATATATAAAATTTTGGAACTGCGTATGTAGTTCATCAAGATCACTTTCTCGATTACCATATAGTTTTTCAATTTTCTCGAACATGCTTTCGCTATTTTCACACTGCGATATTGACAGTAGAATTTTTTCAGAAACAGATGTTACTATCAACTGCTTCATTCTAGCCTCTAAATACGCCGATTTTTTACCGGATGTATTACTTGCTTCGGCTTCAATAACCGTATTAATTACCAATTTCCAAACTGCATAGTTTTCACGGCCTTTTAGCCTTGGTATGCCGGAGGCATTCGACACATTCGAATCTAAACTCATCACGAACCACAAACTTTACAAAACTTCAAACCAGGGCTGCAAAAACGATACCGTAACGGAACGGAAAAACGTAACGAAACGGCATTTTCCGGTAAATAACGTAACGATACCTGTACCAGATAACGGAAAAATTAAAAAACGGTAACGAAACGATACCAGATACTAGAAAATTTGAAAACCGACACCAGAACAATACCGATACCGGAACCTTTTTCCGTTATTTTTCCGTTATTATTATTATTATTTTTTTTTTCATTTTTCTTATTAATAATATGTAAAAAATAAAATTGCCAGTATTATTTGAGTAAATTATCAAGTATGTAGAAATTGTAGATGTACATCGACGCACTTAGCACCAGCTTGGGGCAGTGAGAAAAGAGCAAAAAAAAATTGAATCGTTCCCATCTCCTCTTGCTTACATCTTTTGATTTTCATTTCCTTTCATTCATATAACGCTCTTTGCTCATTCAAAGTCGTATCGTTCCCTTCGTTTCTATCCCTCAAAAATTGTTCCAATCTCTTCGTTTCCTTCCATTCTTGACGTTTTTATCACCAGCGCTAATAACAACACAATCATTTCAAAAAAATTGACCTTCATATTTTTTTCTAAAACGAGCTTACCTATCTGTTATTAATTGTCAATTTACACCAAAATTTAAAAAGTTTATTTATTTTGAGATGTGTTGTTACTTGTTATTAATGTTATTATACCAGATAATTGGAGGTGCTGTCTGCGTTATGTTCATAATGGTGTCAACTGTCATGATCTCTTGTGGCCCTCTGACGGCTCTGACCTATTTTTGTGAATGATTTATAAAATGCTTTAAAAGAATAGTAGCAATACCGGACATAGCTGTAAGCATTTATATTTATTTAGCCATTTAATACAATTAAATTAATTAATAATTATTATTTGATTAACGTAATCACATGGAAAAAAATTAATAATACTGCTTACAATTCATTCATTATTATTATTAGGCTGGACCAGATTTTTTTCCAATTTTGAAAGTTGGTTTAAAACTTGGAATACATATTCAATAATTTTTGAAAAATAACGATACCAATACCAGTACCGATACCGATACCAATACCCTAACATTTCAAATAACGAAACGGTAACGATACAAAATACCGGAACATATTAAATAACGATACCAGAACAATAACGATACCGAATCCATTTGAAAAACAATACCGGAACGATACCGGATAACGTTATCGTTCCGTTTTTGCAGCCCTGCTTCAAACCAATCAATTTTTTGAAAATGAAACAACAATCATTATTGTTAAGAGTAATTTTTGAGCGTTTAGGGGCCCATAACCTATTGATTATTGAATAAAAGAGTTAAAATACATAGCAAGATGGCGTGCTTTATTTTATATTAATAATACACGCGACAAGAGAAACGTTACATCGCTAGCTTACCAGGAGCAGTGTTGCCACATAACACCCTCGTTAGTACAAGAAGAGGTAATTTGTATTCGTAAAATTTCGTCAGTAGAACAGGGAGTCGATTCCTGAAAATCTTAATTGGCGTAACGCGCGCGTTCGGCGTAATCGGGGTACGGTGAGGTTATTCCTAAAAAGCTTAACGAGCGTAGTATGGCACAACCGGCGTGAAGATTACACCTCCTAAAACGTGGCGTAATCCGCGTAATGAGCGTATTGCAAAGGAGATGGTACCTCGCCGGTGTGTTGATATGATAATGGTGTTGTTGATTGAAGGGAAATAATGATAATTTTCAGTAAATGGTTGAATTTTTATCATTTAAATAAAGAAATAAAAAAAAAATTATAAAGAAAATTAAAGAAATATATGAGTAAGTATCCTTTAAACATGTAAAAATTACTTTCGAATTTTTTAGATATTAGTTGCGGATTTCTCTCCATGAATTGGATGAGAAATTCGTGTTGCATTCCATTGGCCTTTTTTTTTTGGGAGGCTGCATTGGCTCCATTATGAAAAAAGTAAAAAAAAAAAAACAAATTCTTGACTTGGAAGATTTATGTTTTATGAAACATGAAGAACGAATGAGAATCGCCATCCGAGGTACTATTTCATTAGAAATAATGTAAAGAACGGACAAAAACCGCAAACAGAATAAATTTCAGGGTTGCTAAAAAACCGTTTTTTTTTTTTTGTTTTAAAACAGGTTTTCTGTTTTAAAACAAAAAACCTTCATGAAAAAAAAAAACATGTTTAAAACGTTGTTTAAAACTAGTTTTAAACAGTTTTTTTCTCTCTTTCTCTCTCTTGAAGAAGAACCATTATTATTAATGTTTTAGAAGTTTTAATTAACCATTATTATTATTGTTTTACAAGTTTTAATTATTTCATTGATGTTATTAGAAACACCTACTAACGAAAGGTCAAAATGATAAAGCATTATTAAAAATGAAAATTGAAAATTGGGAAAATTGAAAATTTTGATTTTCTAGATGTTGCCTCCGCAGTGAGAAAATTCTTTGTCTCTAGCGTTCTAGTTCTGGTAAACTTATTCATATATCGTATTTCTTTGGTTAAATACCGGAAATTTAAAAAAAAAAAAAACACGAGGAGAATAAAAAACATGTTTAAAACAAAAAAAAACGTTTTAAACACATTTTAAACAAAATTTTGTTTAAAATTTCGTTTTGTTTTTTTTACACGTTTAAAACACGTTTTAAACACGTGTTTTAAACATTTTTGTTTAAAACGCTCAACCCTGATAAATTTGTTTTGGACTTCCAACATATTACCTATCATGCAATATAAAAATTACCTCAATTACGCAATAATTCAAGAATGACCCTATTGATTACGCTGTTTACGCCGATAAGTTTGTTATTTGAGATTACATCGAATACGCACGTCACGCCGATTACGATTTTCAGGAATCGACCTCCAGATCGCTGATATTTTTACGAAGGTGATGTCAAGAGCAACCTTTGAAACGCTACGAAAATTGATTTATTGTGATTAAGATTGATTTTGTAATATGTGCATGATTATATGTTGGGAGCAGAGTTCGGCATCACTCTGAGCGCGCTCGGAATGCGCTCTTTGAAGAGCGAAAAAGAGCGGAATAACAAATCGCTCGCGAACAAACGAATAAGTCCCCCATTCTTCAGATTCTTCGTTCTCTTTCTCCAGTAATGAGAAAAATGACGTAAAATGATAAATAGGGATCTAAATAGGTAATATGTACTCGCTCATGATTGGTTGAAGTGATAAGCAAAAAAAACATAAAGAATTCGCTCAGAATTTCACTCAGAATGCTGAAGAATGAACTCTTCTCCACTCCAAGCGAAAAGTGAGCGGAACATCTCGTTCTTTTGCTCTTGAGCCACTCTGCCCAACTCTGGTTGGGAGTTTATATTTACGAATTTTATATTGCATTTAGTATTATAACTGTACTTATATAATTTCATTTTTGCGAAATTTGAAGGAGATTGAATTTTGTTTATGTTTATTGTTTATTGGATTTGTATTTTGAATAAGTTTGAGCAGCATTGTGTCTGAGGGGCAGTGTTAAGAATAGGTAGGGATTCTAAGTAGGTAACATCCCCAATGCTGCCAACCTATAACAAAATATTGTATTACTTTTCATTTTTTTTTTTTTTTTATATACTCTTATGGTTACAACTATCTAAAATGTACTGCGTTAAAATGGTTTAATTAAAATTAACGTGTAAAATATGTTTTGTTTTAATTATTCGTCAAGAAAACTCTCGATTCACACTTACGTTAATGGTACTCGGGTAACCTTTTTTCTCTTCAACGATCAACAAACAGAAATAAACCACAGATAAATTTTTCAAGAAATACAACTAAATACTTTAGGTCAATGTTGCGAAATTGAAATCTGCTGTTGCGAGATTTTAGTTACTCCGTTCGCGTTTTTAAATTAGAAAGAACAGTTTTTCATTATTAAAATTTTGGTATGTTAATTAGGGTGCAACACGGATTTCAAAAATGTATACATCTCATTTTTGATGAAAATTGCACTTAGGACATGATTGCATAATACTGTCCAAATGTCGATTCACCAAAGGAGAGTTGGAGCGAAATATAATTGTGGTCTGAACAGTGATGGGCACGCTCCGGTTGGGAGCGGAAGAGCGGTCGGAGTACTCCGCTCTCGCTCCAGAGCGAGAGCGGAGCGCGCTCTTTTCTTAATACAACTACAACAACCGGAGCGCGCTCCGGAGTACTCCAGCCTGGAGCGGAAATTTAAAGAAAAGAGCGCGCTCCTCTGATAACGCTCCTCTATCATTGGAACGTTTCAATAAATGAATATTTGAATTTTTTATTTTATAATTATTATTTATTAGACTGTTTCTTTCTATACCGTGCGCGCAATTGATTTATTACACACCGGCAAAAAAAGTTACAAAAATCAATTCATGTAATTTTGAAATAACATTACAACTTGAAACTGTGGATTGATTTATAGTTCTAATCAGTTTTATAGTATTACTTGATAAGAAATTGGTGTCAAAAATAATTCTATATAGTTTTAATAAGTTTTAATATTGATTTTGAAATCATGTAAAATGCGTTTTTAGCAGATTTTTACGTTGATGTGTAAAGAATTAGTTGTGCGCACGGTATTAAATCCTCATGTTATAGGTACTCATAAATCAAGATTCACCATTTCACCAGTTCACCACTCACTAAAATTGATTAAATCAAAAAATAATTAATAAAAATAGGTTTAAATTCGACCAACATATCTATATACCAAAATTCACTTGAAAAGAGCGGCGCTCCGACCGCTCCTGACCGCTCCAGGAGCGAGAGCGGAGCCCGCTCTTTTTTTTCTCACTTGGAGCGAGAGCGGAGCGCGCTCTTTTTTTTCTCACTTGGAGCGAAGAGCGGAGCACGCTCTTTTTTTTCCGGAGCGTGCCCATCACTGGGTCTGAAAAGCGTATAGAGGGCATATTACACTTGAAACGAAGAGCCAAATGGGGAAGGATGTACAGCCCCTTGATCATTACATCATCTAAGCATGTTGAGGAGCCCCATCCGATTCTAGTAGGTTCATTAACACAACTTTCAAACCCACATGCATTAAGGAGACTGAGATACCCTGAGGCCAAATGCGAGATAATATCAATGTTTAAATCCCCCACCAGGACTGCGCGCTCTGGCAATGTAGAAATGAGATTCTCAAGGTCCTGAATAAATAATGTAATCGAGCCTGTACAAAACCTATATAACAACACAATAGACAGGACCTCATTAGAGGCTGTAACATTTCTCCCACTAGATAAAAGACAATTTAATGCATTAAAACTAGAAGTCTGAAGACTGGAAACACATACTCGAAGTGAATCAATGACATACAGTACCACTAGCCCCCCCCCCCCGATCGACTCCTCTCATTAGCATCTCAGAACATAACATAACCAGGAAGTTGATAAAAAGCACTCTCACATTATGTGATTTAAACCTCTGATAAGGCTAGAATATCAGGTATGGTGGAAAGAGTGTCTAAATATTGTTTCAAGTGATCAAAATGCGCCTTGAGGGACCTAACATTGAGAGATTATGCATAATTCAAGTAAGCAAAGATAAAAAGTAATAAATGGGTCGAGCCAACCGTAGATACTAAGCCTCTACATCCCGGGCACCCATATCCACCAGCATGCTCTCCCCATTCCTACCCTTTAATAAATTAGTAACCTGCAAAACACTCTTAAGGTCAACAGCTTTAACATTATTATTCAATTTACAATAAATATTACCACTTTTAACCCAAATGTACTTAAAACCAGCAAACTTCAATTTCTTGGCCTCTCTAAAGATAGCGCTACCAAGCAGTGTAAGATGATCATTGAAGAAGACTTTTTTATGTCCATCACCTCCAAAAGCAGTCGAGGTTAATTTTTTCTGCTTGGCCGAACTTAGCACAAAGTCCTTAATATGCCTGTTCACACTTCATGATAAATGGGAACTCACCAGATTGCGCTGGAAGCCGATGACAGGCCTGTATATCAACATGCTGAACAGCCACACTAACTTTACCACAGAGGTCCACTGCAACGTCCAGTGCGGACTCATCTTTAGAAGGAGGTGGAAGCCTGGTAACCAGGATGTTCTCACGCCTAGAGTAACGCTCCGCTGTTTCAATTTGTTCCTCTAGGATACCAGAATGTGCAGAAGAGTTCGCTGAGCGCTTGGCCAGCTGCTCCTTCAGGGAGTCTACCTCAGCCCGCAAAAGATGATTATCAGCCTTGTAAGTGAGCGGTTATACTGGAGCGTAGCGAAGAGAACGTAGCTGAGCGACGATACGTCCCTTCGATGCAAAAATATTATGCTGGTTATAGTGGCACGAGCGCGCGACGCAAGATCCTGTTTTTATCAGCAGATTATCAGTTTGTTTTTATAACTTCAAAATTTAAGTTTGTAATGTTTTTATAACTTTTTTCAATCATGAACAATAAACAGTCCATAATAAATTAATAATTAAAAAATTCAACAGTCCAGTTAACTCATGTGCACACATCAGATGATGATAATGTGGGTAGCAGCGCGTTAAAGAATGGTAAATACCATTCTTCAAATCGCGGCTACGCTCTGCTTCCCCCCTCACCGCTCCTGCCCACCAACATATCGTCGCTCAGCTACGTTCTCTTCGCTACGCTCCAGTATAACCGCTCACTAACTCTTAAACTGCAACTCCAGCGCCTCAAGACGAAGGTGGTACCTCTCTAATTTACCACAGAGGGAGTTAAGATCAATTGACATCTGAGGAAGAAGTGCGACCTTTTCCTGAATAGGTAATAAGCACTGAGTTACAGCTGCATGGACACCCTCGAAAGACAAGCATTCACTGTTCTGCTCCTTTAGCTTTGCCTTTCTTTTCTTGCTAGGGGGAGCATATTATCATCAGAAAATCTACTCACCTGTTCGTCACTTCGCCCAGACTCCGCTGTAAATGAGCAGAGACTCCCCCTTCTCCGTGTATCAACATCTATTTTCCGGCACAGCAAACAATGCCACTTGACTTGCTGCGAGTCCGGTTTAGTTTTCCATGAAGTTTCCTGGCACTTCATACATGGAGGGTGAAACGACTGGCGACAGCGACTACATACAGCGATCTCCGAGACTTTAAGATCAATATCAGCATCGCATACACCAGAAATTGGATTAACTGGATTTTTAGGGAGGGAATTTGGCATGGATGGTATTGAAGAGAAATTAGCACCAGGATCATTGGTAACACTGGACTGTGACGTCATGCTCCTGCAGTAGAAGAAGTTGAAAAAATGCTCGAAACGACGCTAATGTATGAACTAACCTCTAAACCTTGTAGTCTCTATTATTAGCATGGATGTTAACTTCACCCAGCAGCGTTGATTAATTGAATTATTCCATAGTACTAACTCTCGCTTTTATACCTGCAACGCTCCTAACTGCTCTTTTCTGCAGTACACGAATTGGATCTAGGTGATACCAAGGAGCGTTACCCTAATGAATGATGCCATACCTAAGTACAGACTCATAAAGAGCAATATATGGACTGCATTATGCAACAATGTTCTAAGTGAAATGAGGCGCCATAAACTTTAACTACATCAAGTTTCTGATGTAATGTAAATTATAACAAAGCCAGTCAATCAAACTGAACAAATTTCGCTTGTTTGTCTTTGAAATTATTTAAATAACATGAAAGATTTCATTCATTACTAGTTTTTCTCATTAAAAACAAAAATAAAATCGATCAACAAGTCTATGGCGCCTCATTTCACTTAGAACATTGTTGCATAATGCAGTCCATATACGTTAACCAAATGTTTTCGAGAGAATTACTGTGCTAGGTAAAACATAATATAATTTAGCTTCCTAAGTTTAGTCTGCAGGTATAAACTCTGAGAACACCAGGTCAGCCTTGAATCAAGCATAATACTAAGATATTTGATTTTCTCTACTTGATCAATAGGTCGTCGCAATCTCTTTTACCTGACACACCAAAGCATCGTCTACACACCTGCCTGGGAGGAACCCATATTGGCGTTCGCTGAAGAACGAAATTTTTTCCAGATAATCCAAAACCCGATTTTTTACCATTACTTCAAGGACCTTCGAAAAATGGAAAGTGCAATAGGACGATAATTTATCATTAGTTTTTTCTCTCCTCCCTTATAAACAGGGACTACAATTGCACTTTTAAATGCTTCTGGAAACTTACCCTCCAACACTGAACGATTAAATAAATAAGCTAAGGGACCAACTAAAGAAGAAATATTATTTTTCAACATATTAGATGTAAATCTATCCCCTCCAAAACTATCCTTATTTACTATGCCCCAGATTGCTCCTGCCACCTCTGACCTTGTGAATTCTACAAATCCAAAAGACCTTACCTCCCTTCCAACCAGTCCTGTTGTAGAATGTGTAGAGCCCATCCAAACCTCTCCACAAGCTCATTAGTGATACCTGAAAAGAAATTATTGAAACCATTCGCCAATATTTTTTCATTACCATCCACAGCATATTCAACCCTATCCAAAGACAAGTACCAAATTTTCTCCTTTTGACGCCCAATAAACTTTATTTACCACCTTCCAATATTTTTTAGAGTTATTTCCACAATCGGCTAAAACATCGTCATAATAAATTTTCTTGTCAAAACAGCTACGATTCACAACTTTTCTTGAGACATCCTTATATCTTTTTTTAAAATCTGCTGATGAAGGGCATCTTTTAACAAAGAATATAATTTAGACTTTTCAAGAGCTAACCTGACCAACTCAGAACACGCCCAAGGCACTCTTTTACGAGCTTTATGACCAACAGCAACAGTGATAATGGACTTACCAAGTGCATTTTTGATTTCCTGAGAGAAACGATCAAACACCGAATCAACTGTAAGATCATCCCTCAATATACTCCAATCGATAGCCTGGATATTGCGCTCCAACTTGCCTTCATCCACCATCTGGAATTTCCGTTGACTCTCAGTAAACATATGGTCCCTCCAGCCTAGCCCCGAAACATCAATGCAAATTGCATAGTGATCCGAGAATGAGACTGGGAAGAGGCGTTACCCCACTAAGAGATGCTCGCTTCTGCAGTTCAATTCCCTAACATGCACATGGTCAATACATATTGAGGACTTTAGGCCAATCCTAATGGGCTTGTTTACTAAACTCAGAAGTCCCTTGCTGGCCAGTAAATTTAGGAAGTTGTGACTGTTACTCTAAGAAAGAAGATCTATGTTTAAATCACCGGTAAGTATCAAAGGTCTTGAACACAAATTTATGACATTATCTAATTCATCTAAAAATAAATTTTGAATTTGACTACAAAAACAACATAACAATAGGATAGTAAAAGCAACACTAGAAAGTTCCAATTTCAGGGCGTTGAATGTAACTGCCTTTACCGGTTCAACTTCGCACTGTAGCGCATTTCTGACATAAAAAACAATCCCACCACTCCTTTTTCTCACTCTTTCCTGAATAAACTGTGAATATCCATCAAGCTTATATCTGGACAATTCATCTATAGTGATCCATGTCTCAGTAAATGCAAAAAATCAGCGTTAATATTTTCTATGTCTAAGAACTGCTGAAACGAGTCAAAGTTAGCCCGTAAAGACTTATTATTCAGTACAAAAATACTTAAGTCACTAACCATATGCTAAAGAATAAAAAACAAGAACAATACAAAACGTTATGCACATTATAGCAAAAAATATATAATACTAAAATGAACGGCAAAAATGATATTATAAGAACAAGGGATGTAATAATTACAGCACTAATAGCAGGCGCATATAACATTAAGAACTTTGCCCAAAAAATGGGAATGGGCACACAAAATAATAATATGTAGCAATTAGGATGATGCGGAAGCAAAAATTAGAAGAAAAAATAAAAATAAAGCATTAAAATTATACTAACTATAAGATGAGTAATAAGCACCATAACGTGAGGATTACTAAACCAAAAAGCGTCTATAAAACAATAAGAGTAATAAGTACATACTTTACCCAAGAGGTAGAGCATATCTATAAAAGCAAAATGAAAAATAAGAATATTGTAGTGCCAAAGGTGAACTAGGGCAGAAGATAACAAAGTAATAGCCAATCTAAGCCAAGAAGCAGACCTAAAGTAAGGTAGAATAAAATAATTAATAGAAATAAATTGCATATCAAGTAAAATTCTAGGCAATCTCCATGCTGTTATGTCGAGTTGATGCACTAGGACTGTCTACCAAGCTCGAGACCTGACTCAAGCTCTTTATCCGAACTTGAGGTTTGCCCTCAACCTCCAATTTGTCGCACCGTTTCTCCAAGAATTGGTAGCGTTCTTCTAAATCCATAATACTGGCCAAAGCCTCAACTAACTTGTTATCAATGGAGGCCAGTTCAGTCTTAATTGGATCGACATGTTTTACTAATAATGCCTCAAATTCATCAAGTTCGATGGCCACAGGTCTGGATCTTTTGACACCAGTGCCTACAGGAGTTGCGTCATCCTTCACAGAGGAGGCAGAACCTGCCACTCCCCGACTGCCTGATGCTCCACGACTGCCCAACGCTCCGCGACCACTGCCAGCAGCCTCCCGACATAGTTTATAGATCCATTTAGATCGATTTGCGACGCTCATACCACTCCACGTGGTCTCGGCCAAACCAGAGCAAGCCTTTGAAAAATGCAGACGCTGATCACATGCTGAGCATACTGCACTACGGCTCGCATCCTTTGAAACCAAACTACCGCATGCGCCACAGTTAAATGGCGGAGATCGGACCATCATGGCTAAAACTTAAACCACTGAGTGGGAACAGAGGAGAGCACTTCAGGAACAAAATAAAACCAAGAACTCCAAGCTTTGTACCCACTGCAGAACTTCTACCAAAATTTCAAAAACATTACGGTAATTACCATAATTCGTTCTACTTACTCCACATATTAAAGTGAATGAATGCTGTATCTGTACAAAAATGCGAATCAGGCTCAACGACCTAGTCAATATCACCAGCTGGTTAAGATGCCAACTTGGGAAGGACTTAACAAAATTAGCATGTTTCCCTAATTATTTAATATAATTAAACCCCGAAATTGTTAAATACAACAACTCACAATCAATATAGTCTATAAATGCCAAGAGCAAGCAAGAGAAGCAGGAAAATGTGTCAAATTACCACAAATGCGAGTAGCATATAAGTGTAGGTGATTGGTCAAACAATCATAGACATTTCGGCCAATCACAGCAAAGTTTACGTTCCTTTGCTGTGATTGGCTGAACCAATATTGGCAATTTAATATAAATATGAGCACTTAAATGTAAAAGTTCAGTTCATCTTGTTCCCATGTTCGTTATATACACAGTTGTTTATAAGATTTATGTTGTTTTATTAACTCGTCAAGATCATACCGCGTGGACGTTCAGTGCGTTCAAAACGTTAGTACATTGCATAACGAGGACGAGTTTCGTTCAGTCGTTATATGTGCTAGTGTGGACAGCATACGTTCAAACGTTGTTAAATAATAAATACGGCGGACGCTCTTGCGTTCAACGCCGACCAACAATTTCTTCAACACCAACGTGAGCGTCATATCGCTCATATGTTGGCAGTAAGATACATCGCTCGGCCAACATAAGCATGTTATCATACAGAAAAAAGTACGTTATCATATGCAGCAAAATCACTTGATCACAAAAAGCGAAAAATATAACTAATTAAAGCCGAAAAAGCAGATAATCAAAGCAAACGCGACGCAGAAACACCATACCAAGCATATAAACGTAAGTGGAATCAAAATATTTTAATATTCTAACACCAAGCAGCTTTTAAGCAGAAGGCGATGTTGCTCCTAATATTAATAATAATAATAACATTTATTTACAAAATTCAAAATTGAAAATTCACATATTGACTATGATTGCTTAAGAAGTTGAAGAAATGGTAATGTAGTAAGAAAAGATGAAATAAAGGAAAAATTTTTCAGAAATGAAAGACAAAACTTGCTCTGAAATACTTTAAAAAAAAATTAATTATCAAATATACAAAACAATAAACATTAAATAGTAAATTATGAACTAACGAGATGCTATTATCGCTTCGCCCATTTTTATGGTGTCATAATTTCACAATAGGTTGTAGGCATACACTGCCACCTATACTTAATTTTTAACATTAAAATACATCGATTCAATAATCAATAAGTCGAATAACGTAACACCATATGGAAAACACGCTTCCAAGTCGGCGTACTAGTGCAGCCTCTATACAGCAGTGGAAACAGCGCGAAAATTTCTCTCATTTCAAACTTAGCGCGTTTTAAAAACAACGTTATCTGTCTCGCCCTGATTAGTCAAGCTGCACTAGTACGCCGATTGGTTGTTTGAATTTATACTTTTTAATATAAATATAAGCGTGTTCCCATGCATAAGTTAGTTCAGTAGTTCACTTGTTTAGTGATGGGACTTTTCATGAAAAGTTAAAAACATGAAAAGAAAAGTGAAAAGTGGGCCTGAAAAGTGTGAAAAGTTGTGAAAAGTGGTGAAAAGTAATGAAAAGTGTTGAAAATGGATACAACGCGTCCTATCCTTCAAAATGATACCCATATGGACTATTTTTGAATGTTTGTAGCATTTCTTTTACGAATTGTAAAATAAATTATTCAAAAACAATCAAATCAAATATACCTGTTCGTAATGCATCACCTTTTCTAGTTTTTCACTCAATTGTTAGCTATAAAGTATTACTATTTATGATATTTATATTTAGTACCAGGCACCACCAGGCATCGATTTTGATTTTTGAAGTACATTTTACATTTTAAATTTTTATTAAATAAAAAAAAAATGATTTGAATTTGATTCAAATTTAAAATTTTACACTAGTGAGTAGTGACTAGTGATAAATTGATAATTTAAAGTCTTTTTTACTTTTTAGTTTTTACTAAGAATTTTTTCAGGTGCTTTTAGGGTAAAAAAAGTTTTTCATTTCTATTTTGAATCAGAAATAAGACGAAAACATAGCAACATTTCTTGAAATTTGAAAAGAAATTTTATTAAAAATTAAAATGAAACAAGAACAAGAATGAAACAATCTCTAAAACATAGCAAGTAGCAACATTTTACATTTCTTAAAATTTGAAACGAAATTTTATTAAAAAATAAAAAACAGAATGGTTTTAAAAAAAAATCAATGTTACCATCGTTCTCAGCGTTGAAAATTAATGTCAATCGATATGTCACACTGCTGTATGTAAACATTGAAAAGTCGCACTTTTCACTTTTCCGGACCAACTTTTCTTTTCACTTTTCATGAAAAGAGAAAGTACTTTTCAACACTTTACTTTTCAAGGAACATCACTACACATGTTACCGTGTACATCAAGAAATAAACCAAATTACACAAAGTTGAATTTATTTTATTTAATTTTATTTCTCATCAGGTTCGTTCGAGGAGAGAGTTCATTGCTGGTTCGATCACATCGAATCAGCCACAGGGTCGATAATATCGACTCAGTATTCCACATTAAAATTATCCGGGTCGATTATTATTGACTCAGCATTAAATTAACAGGGTCGATTACTATCGACTCAGTAAAGTCTCGCAGGTACGGACTCAAATCAGCATCATTGCCAGTTCGGGTATGATTCAGCATTGACAACTCGGGCCATAGCTCGACTCAGCAGTTAGAGACCTAAACTGACACAAAATAATATAATTGTAACCACCAACAGTGACAAGGTATATAATGCTGAGATACTAGGTATGGGTATCTTCTTCATCATAATTTTTCTAAAAATAATACCTGATTTTTGTTCATCTATAGAAAGTTATTCTATAAAAACATTCATAGCAGTGTGCTACCCTTTCAGTAACAGCATGTAAACTTTGTTTTGGCCCACAGAAGCCTTAAACATTCATATTTTCATTTTAGAGGTTCCCTAGCTTTATAATAATTGAGCATAAAAAATGCAATTTTTTTTTTTTTTAATATAGAGAATAAATCTACAGTTTTTCAGTATATTATTACACTTCAATAACTCTCAAGTGTATGGTATTGGTATAATAAATGGTGCCACTTATATTCAATCCAAAAAAAGGAAATTAACCAAAAAACTGCAATTAATATATTAATAAAAAAAAAATCCTCGTATTTTTCATGCTCAATAACAATGCCAGACAACCTCTAAAATACAGATTTGAAAGTTTGGAGCTTCCGCGGGCCAAAGCAAAGGAGGTAAAAGATTTCACGCATTTTTGAGAATATTCTCAATCTCATAAAAAGATTATGCGCTCATTTTCCCATCACTAGTCACATCTCAAAAAAGTACTTCTTTTTACATATACGTTTAGGCAAAATTAATGTGAATCGGTAAAAGTGTGACAGATACACTAAATTAGCGCATTTTACTCCAAAAAAGTATAGGAAAAGGGTATCTTTTTGTTAAATTTTTACATGCTTTTTTTGAGTTGTGGCCATTACAAGCTGCTTTTTTACAAGCTGCTTGTAACTAGCGTAGTGTAAACCCTTTACAAGCTCGATAGTTGGCTAGTAAGATTGTAACAAGCTCGAGTTGAAATATTTCAACTTGAGCTTGTACAAGTGGGGCTTGCAGAGCGTTTCTTATCAATCTTATCACAGTGCGAAGTTATTTTTAAATGAGTTTTTGAAAATATTTCAAAAACGAGTCATATTTGTAGTGAGTTGTTGAAGGCACGAATTATTCTTTTACATCTTCAATTTTGGAGGACGCTAAAGATAGTGTGGTATGCTTGAGTAAGAAAATGACAAATTAACTTGGCGGTATTAATTCTTTATGTGTTGTGAATCGTGTTATCAGCCCTATGTATTTAATTGATCCAATATCAGCTCAAAGTAATCAACAAAACTGACATATTATAATTTTGATTGAATATCATTCTAGTTTTAGTATGGCACAAGCAACAAGTTGACAAGTTATGTGTGAACGCTAAAACTTTTACAAGCTACTAGCGGCACCCTCGCAGAAACACTATTGGTTTTTGGAAAAACTAATAGTTTTACTATTCGTATTACTACTGAACTAATAGTACAATTCATAAATGAATAGTGTGACTAGAAGTGATGATGAAACTTTATAAATAGCGCTATAGTAGTAACAATGAAACACTACTAGTATCACTAATAGTAGTGTCGGAGCTAGCGCCCCAAGCGCTTGAAAATTTTGCTACTCCAACCTACCTTGTCTCCTACTTTTAGGCTTGCAACCTGTAATTTTTAGCCAGATTTTGTTAGCATAGTTTAGTACTCGCATATGATCGTGTTGCGCAAATAATTACATACAGAAGTAGAATAATTATTAGATTTAATTCAGTTTGACTGTACATTTTATGAATATAATTTCTATATTAATTATATTCTTTCTTTTGGCGTGGTGCGAACTATCGCGTCACACCGGTGCGATTCTTCGCTATCGGATCTCCTTGTAGTGCGAATCATCGCGTCACACTGGCGCGATTCTTCGCTATCAGTTAGCTTTTCTTGTGGTGCGAATTCTCGCGTCATACCAGTGCGATTCTCCACTATCGGCAGGTGTGGTTGGTGCATAACAACGCGTCAACCATTATCATATATACTGGTGGTAACTTGAGCTTAATTGGTTCGGAAAGTGAGGAATTCCAACAGTAGTACTAAAAGTATTGAAAGTAGTAGTGGCACTATTAGTAGTTATCATAAAACACCATAATATCCCTAATAGTATCACTAAAAGTGTTGATAGTAGTAGTGGCACTATTAGTAGTGGTCATAAAACACTACTAATATCCCTATCTAGTCGATTTTCAAACTATGTCCAATAGTTTCGGCATTTTAAAAGAAATTAATGTAATATAGTTTTATTTTTGGGGCACGGAATTATACAAAATTTGTAGCTGAAGTTTCCGTGTACATTTTAAGCCCTTTTCTACTTTGTTTAACCCTATTTTTAATTTATTTTTACTTGGATTAAGTTTTCCAACGCTTCTCGCTGATAAAGTGACGCGCTAGATAATATATAAGGAAGTCCGTAACAACTCTATGATATACTTATGAAGATAACACACTGGTAGAAAAGCACTACTGGTAAGTATTAATGAAACTTCACTAACAGTTTTTTGGTCCAATAGTTCACTTTTAGTTTTGTGGTTGTTCACTATTAGAGTACTTTAAGTGATATTTATACGTGTAATACCACTAATACATTATCAGTATCACTTGTAGTACACAGAACTAACAGTAAACTATTGGACGAAAAAACTATTAGTGAAGTTTCACTAATAGTTACCAAGTAGTGTTTTTCTGCGAGGGCGCTAGTAGCTAGAATCAGCGCTTGCAAAAAAGCAGCTTGTACGCTTGTAAAAAAGCTACGTGAAAACCCTGTTTATGGGATTCCAGATCGTATTATTAGTAATAAAGAACCTGCCTTTACGTCAGCCTAATATGAACAATTTTGGGCTCAGAAAGGAATTCATGCTCACCGAGTGGTAGTACGCCATCCTCGGGCCAATGGGCAATGTGAAAGAATTAACTGAATTATCAACGTTCAATTGATAATTTATGCTTCGAAATCTATCGAAGAGACTGAAGACTGGGACCGTTTTATTCCCGAAATTCAATGTAATATCAATTGTGCAGTAAATCGTTCTACCGGACGTACCCCTTCGAGTTGTTACATGCGGGTACACTCCTCGTTTTCATGAATCTATGTTACCTCGTGTTGTGGCTAAATCCGCTGAAAATGACGACCTCGACGTTATGTGAATGATCGCCCATGAAGAAATCAATAAGTTGCAGATAGTGCAAAAGTGCAGCTGCGATATCGTAGCCCTCTGGTTATCGCTCAGAACATTGCAGGTGATATCTACCGCGTACAAGATCTGCAATGCGAAGGTACCACTGAAGGCCTCGTGGATTTACATATCTCACAGATTTGTCCCTGGAGAGTAAGCATTGAAGAAGACCACAATGCCGATGAAAAATCGGTTTTGAGTAGTGACGAGGATGTCCTTAGTAACCAGAATGGCCGAATGTAGAAGATTTCTGGGTATTTTACCCGGTATTTACCTCAGAGTTACGTTAATATAGGTAGTGATGTTGTAACATTGGCTCACCTCAAAAGGATCACTAAGCCACATATATGCCCAGCACCACGCAGAGGTGCTGGATAATAGGGCCGGCTCTTAAGGAGCCACAGAAGGCATGTTGGCCGAAGCCAACATCTGGACACCTATGGTGACCGGTCCCTAACTAACTTTAAACAAAACCAAAAAGAAAAGAAAACGCACGGCGTTTATTTAAAAATTCATTTAGAAAAAGAAAGACAAGGTGACGGCCGAAATACTAAGATTAGGTATAAACTTACGGTTACCGGTTACTTAACTTAATGTGCCTCCACGGTGACGATCTTCTTCACAGTTGGATTGACACTAATCCTCTTTCCCACCCTATAGGGTGCAACAATATCACTCGCGAACGGAAGTACACGAAAGTTTAAAAGTTAATGCACGCAGAAAATAATAACTCGATTAATTACACATTAAAAACGCTATCGCGAGCACGTGTGCGTAACCGACAGAAAAAGTGTGTCCTTCCCGTACGAACGTTTTGAACACACTCCCAAGGCGTGCGCTTCGGAAAAAGCTCAGCACCTTAGGAGATGGGGTGATGCGTTACAACCAGTTAACACCTTGGTAGGTGTTAACTAGGTAGCGCACTTTTAGTAACACACGCCAACGAATAATGCCATAACTTGAGGGAAATATAATTTTGAAAGGAAAGGATTTTTAATTTTAATTATTCGTTGGCTATTTTTTCGAAAAGTTGGGACCCCCCATCGACCTATACCACAATGTGTAATTAGTGAACGACATAAAAATAATGAGACCTTGTGTAATTATTCATTTTTCATTTTTTTGTTTTTATAAAATAAAATAAAATATGAGTCGAAGCCTGCAGTTATTTTGGTTTTACCAATGATTACTAGATTATTCCCCATACACCCTGAGGTCTATTGTTACCTTTTTATTCTCGAGAATAAGGCTCACTGCATTTTTTACGCTCATTTTAGCTGGGATTTGTAATTTGTAAATTGATTTGAAGATTATTGTACTAGATCCGGACTCGATTCAATTTTTTTTGGATTATGCCTAACCCTGATCGCCTGATATGTTTTTCAGGAAATATAGGAACATAATTTATCTTGAATGAAAAATTTTATTGTTTGTTTACAAATTGCAATTCTCAATTTTCGTTGTCGGCACTATAATTCTTAGTTGACAAAAACCAAAATCTTCAAAAAACGCATGGTAATGAAGTTCTTTTGTGTTACCAAAAAAGTCATATGGAGGAGATAATGGTATACTGTATGTGGTCATGCTATAAATTATATCAGTTATAAAATACAACACTGAGGCGCTTCATACTGATTCATAATATTTGCTATGTTTGTTGCAACTATTGCAATCAGAATAGTCATTATCAATTAAGTATCTAATTATGAAAAATTTTAGTCTTGTTGAAATTAAGAAATGTATTTCAAAAATTTACACGACTACTGAGGTGCATCAGATTTAGGTATACCAGGTGACTACTTAATTCGAGCACCCCGAGCGCAAAAATATTTCCATGATAGAAATGAATTATATATTTGAATAATGTTAGCAAGAATAAATCGCATAAATAATATTTATTTAATGCTTAAAAGCGTTTATCAATGAAATGCAAAATTTTAATTTATACATTTGTTGTCAAAAATGCATTTATATATATGTTTTGAATTTATTCACTTTTTAGCTAATTTTTTCGCTTGGGTGCTCGAATCAAGTAGTCACCTGGTATGCAAAAAATTTCAAGTTTGAAATTTTAATGTCTTACTCCAAAGAAGCGTTTCTTTTATTCAAAAAACACAACAGAAAAAATTTCAGGTAAAAGAAAAGTATTTATTGGGTTTATGCTTCTGGGTTGAATATTGAGAACATTATTTATCTCGCATGAGTATATGCATTTAAAAATGTTATCTTAGGATGTCGCCGTTCTGCCACCAGCTATTAAGTACAGTTGGTATGTTATACCTATGCATATAACTTAAGAAAAGTCCTGCTACTGTTGTAGCGCAGTATCTAATAAAATTCTATGAATTGAAAACTATAAGGTTGTCTATCGATAACTATTTTTGCTTCTTGAATGTAACATATTTAAATACCACATCTTAGTTTTGTTTATATGGAGAGTTTTTTCATGTTTCTTTGTCCGTATAAATGAAAAAAAAAATCACCGAAGTTGAGGTAACTTTCAAGATGTTTTTTTAGACCATTTAAATCTTTATAAATAATAGTTTCAATTTAGTCAGATTTGTTCTTAAATTTGAATTAATGTACACTGATTGAATTCAGTTCTTTTTTTTTTTAAATTATTCACTAGAATTTAAAAGGCGGGGGTAATATTGATATAAATTACCCCACTAAATGTTAAATTGTTTAAGATTCAGTTTCTCACAAATTCGACAATAATGAATTGAATGCCTTTTACACATGCACCTCCTATATGCTTTTTTTTCGCCATTATGACCTTATGAAAGCAATCCAGGCGAAATATCTGGTTAGTAAGTCCTATAACTTTGGATAAAATTGAAGAAATAAAATTACTATCAAATCTGCAAGTACCAAGTCTTTTTATTACATTTCATAACTATAATGAGAAACACCCGATATCAAAAAAATGCTAGAATTACTTACGATAAAATTTCTATTTTTTAGAAAAAAGCGCGTGTACCGATTCGAAATGCCTATGAGTCTATAATATTATAAAAAAGAGCATAGCGCAAGCTAACCTCATATATGAAAGTTTAGAGTTTAGAGCAATGGAATTTAACTTCTTGAATAAATTTTATGGGTTTCGATACTACTGCTTCAAATACAAGGAAATCTAAAGAAGCGTATCGCTCTCTAGAAGTGAAATTAGGCAAAGAACTAGAGTATTTGACTTTTAAACATCAAGTTTTGGAACTGATTGTAGCCGAAGTACTTGATACAATTTTTGGGCCATCAAGCAGGCCAGATATTCTATTATTTAAACAATAATTGGGAAAATATTGATAAGAGAAGTGTAATTTTCTAATTATTCTTTTGTTTTACTAACAGTAGGGTAAATAATACATGCGAGCCTGGACGGTAGTCCGTGCTGAAGAGACTATTTCTATCTATCTTACATGTATAAAATGTGTATGCCCGGTTGCGTGTGCAAGGAGAGAATGTTAAATAAAGCTAACGCTTGATTATGTTTGCATTGGTTTATTCGAGATCACAAGAAAAACTAAGAAAATACATTGCATGTACCGCGTTTATATATTGCTAAATAAGCCACAACCACCGCGCAGTGTGGCCACAGCATATACACGAAATATAGTCAGGTATATATAAGAAATGATGCGCCACGCGCATCCGCGTCGCTACAAATTGATTTTTATTTTAAAAATTCAAGACATTTTTTTATATTGCCTTCTACATTACATTTTCCAACCAAAAGTGCCAAATCTATTTTTTTTTTTTTTTTTTTTTTTTTGTAAACTTTTGAGGGTATCATTTTTTCATCAAAAGGAACAAAACTAAAAGTGTAAGATCCCAAAATTTCAAAAAAAAAAAAAAAAAGCGTAAGCAACCATGCCGCATTACTGGAGCTGAGTTTTTAACTGGAGCTTGTTGTGATTTACTAATAACCTTGCTTAACCGTCCATGACTACAGGCCACACCCAATACCAAGTCTGAAAACCCCTACCCTATCCTTTCCAAAAACACCTAAGAAGTTAAATTTGGTACAAATGTAGTATTTCTTGCCATGAAATAATCATGTGAACACATATTTCTCAAATTATAACTATTTGAGGGTCCTCAAACTACCTTCAAATCTTGATAATCCCCATTTTGGATCCATTTTGACTCAAATTTAAGAGGTCATATTCTGGTCACTAACTAATCTTACAAACAAAGTTTGACCACTCTAGGCCGATTTGGCGATGAGATATGGAAGATTCATGAAATTTACTGCAGTAATTTCCCCTCCAAAAGCCATTTTTTGCTCTAACTCCTCTCCAAAATCACTGAGGAAACTAAAATCAAAATAGGTTTGTCACATAGGTACATTTTATCATATGACTTGGCAATAAAAAATTTTCGACCCCACCTGTACCCCACCACTATTTTAGGTTGATAACCCCACCCTCCCCCCTCCAACATCATGTATGGAAGTGAATTGGGGATATAGTACACAACATATCTTTAATAAACATATGAATTCATATTAATTACATTTTTACAAACTTAAGGCTCCTCAAGCTCTACTCAAAATTTTGATAATCCGCCATTTTTGATCCATTTTGGACCAAATTCAAGAGGTCATATTCTGATCACCAATTAACCTTACATACAAAATTTGATTTCTTTAACTTGATTTGGTGGGGAGATAGGGAAGATTCAAGAAATTTCATAACTCAAAACTTCCTCCAAAAACCGTTTTTTGATTTAACTCCTCTCAATATGCACTTAGGAAGCTGAAATTTGGATATGTTAGTGTCCGTGACTCACTCTTTCATATGAGATGAAAAACATGAAATTTGAGGAATTCACGCTTTCTCCAGCTTCCTTCAAAATTTGAGTAATCCGTCATTTTGAAATTTTTCGAAAAAACAAAAAATGTATTTTTGTATATTTTTAAGAAGAGTTCCTCACCGAATTTTGAGCGAATTTTATCCACACCCGTCCGCGCAAGGTGAGTGACACAAAAAACAAAATTTCCTCAAAAATAGGTTTTTGCTTTAACTCTCCTCAAAATGCATTTAGTAAGCTGAAATTTAGATATGTTGGTGTCCGTGACTCACTCTTTCATATGAGAACAAAAAAGAAAAAATTTGAGCTATTTTCCCTTTCTCCAGCCCCCTCAAAGTAATCCACCATTTTGAAATTTATCAAAAAAACAAAAAAGGTTGTTCTGCGCATTTTCAAGAAGAGTCTCTACCAAATATTGAGCGAATTTTATGAATACTCGCTGGCGCTACGCGTGGGGGAAAAGAATATATCTACATATACATATATATATATACCAAAAAGTTGGACATTTGCCAGATGATTACAAATGGTCTGAAACGCAAAAATTTGAAGACCTCACCCTCCCCCGACCTTCCCTTCCCAAATCAGGTAGGCTGTAATAGCTGTCATTTTTTAGTTAAAAACTCAGCTAAAAAATGCGACATGACGCCCCTTAAGGACTACTGTAAAAAAATTATACGATTTATCAATATTACGATATTCAAAAAAGTGAGCTCATGGGAGACTTCTGACCCCTAATCCCCTCTTTTGTTCATGACCTTATAACATAAAAAAAAATAAAGAAATGCGTTTTAAAGTCGATTAGAGAGAAATTCACATTGTTACTATTGTTAATTATGATCTTTGTAGGTATTCCTTCTAGAAGGAAGTGACTAGAAAAATATACAATCACAATGTAGTAGAATCGACATCTTCGTTATCGATAGCTAACTGTCAAGAGGCGTCTGTGTTGGTTAACGTAATGTGATGAGTGAGCACAGAATTATGCTTCCGATAGGACAAGCTGTTTGCCCTTGTTGATATATTATCGGAATTCAGAGGTGGTTGCTTATAACAAATGAATAAATACCTATTAAAATATTTCCGAAATACACCACTAATAAAGTACAAAGCGATAGGATTGATACAGGAATTGATAAAACTTAAACAAAATGCTATTATTCGGAAGGTATTCCAAAATTCGTCAAAATCTTCTTGTGCATTAGGATAGAAATGAAACCACAGCATGAATATGTGATGTGGTAGAAAACATATCATGAACATGATGACAAACGAGAGCACCGTTTTGGCAACTTTCTTGCGAGCTCTGATTTGTGAAGATTGTCCTTGCATTTCTCCAGGCATGTTGCGCGTGGTCATCTCTAAATGTTTGGCCATTAGTATGTAGAAACAAGCAATTATGCAGAGTGGTACAGCGTAATAAGCGAGAAATTTGAATAGTATAATTCCTTTACGATACCGTTCGCCAAATTCATCTGGAAATGGGAAACAGTATTCGATTTCATGTCCATCAATCAACGGTGTGTGTTTTAAATGAGAAAAAGCTGAAGGCATGGCTAGAACACCAGCTAATAACCATATAGCGACTGCAATCATTAATGTGAATGGCTTGGATGAAATGCGTCGACGAATCGGATTTGATATAGCACAGTATCGTTCGGCGCTTAGAGCAGTTAAAGTGAATACAGATACTCCGACGGAGATATCTTTGGCTGCTTCTGATATTTTGCATATTGTTTCACCATACGGCCACGAGTCAAATGTGTATACGGTTGATGTAAATGGTACGCAGGTCAGGATTAGTAAAAGATCTCCCAAAGCTAAGCTAATGATGTAAGTGTTTGGTACATTACGCATGTTGGGGTGTCGCATGAATATTAGTATAAGAGTGCCATTGCCAAGAACCCCGACCAGAAATATCATCGCAAATATGATGGGTACGACGTAGGTCTCCAAACGATTTTCAAATGGAATGTAGCGTTCTGTCGGGAATGTCACATTGATGTTCACGCACGGTGTGTCGTCTGTGCACGAGTCGAATATGACCATATTTATTCTGGAATGAAATTTTTTTATTGATACATACATTTTTAATTAAGTGATTTATAAGTCCTTTTCCCCTTCACATAAAATCGAGAATTTTATGCTTGAAAAATTCTAAAAATTATGAATTAAATGATAGCAATATGTAATTTTAGACCTTATCAGTCCTGTGCGCAGCAAAATCAGTGCTCGTGTTCGAAACAATAAAGTGCCTCATTTTAATCTATCCTTCACAAATTTTCTACTTGCTCATTTAATATCCATCACAATTTTTGGTGGAGTTTTTTATTTAAAAAGATAGCTATTGCATCACACCGTATTTCAGAAAAAAAGGTCGGGGTCTTCAAATAGTATTTTTTAATTTATTGTTTGGGAAGAACTTTTGATGGTAGATTAAAATGAGCTCAGGCATGGAGAAAAAAATTAGTAAATCTCTTCACAAAAAAAAAAAAAGAAAGAAAAAAAAGAAACAAGGTAGAAGATACTAGAGCACCTTAAAAGCAAACTCTACTAATTATACTATGTTAAAGAAATTATTTTTTACAAGAATAAATAAATTTTATAGAATTCAAAAGTTATACCAACTCCACTTATCCTAAATTTTATCAAGTATCATACAAAACATGACCTCACGTAATTCATCTTTTTACAACCCAAAACTTGGAATCGTGTGAGTTCAGGTATTTTACGTTCAAACAGCTCTAAACTAAAAAAACAATAATTTCAGATGGTTTCTTCAAAAAAAAAAAAAAAAAAAAAAAAAGTAACCTCACGTCAAATTATGCCTCCTAATGGTGGACATGCTTTCCAGGATGACCAACTCTTCTTCTTATTCACCTTCTTGGGTTTAGAGGCTAACTATACTCATTTTTAAAATTCATATTTTAAATTATAAATTATAGTGCGGACCAAAGTGGTTTGACCAATAACTGGTTACATCATTTGAAATCACTTGAAAAATTTCAACTTCATTTTTTCAAATACAATGTTTACTGATGGCGTCAATATGAACGACTGTGAGTTGATAATATCAACAGCCAATAAGGCATCAGTCTTAATGAGTATTGATAAAATTTCAATCTCCCCTCTTACACCACGAAAGTGCTAAGTCCACATGTACATTTAGCTGCTCATATTGACGTCATTCAGAACCAAATATTTTTCATTTTCATAGGTTGTTGTTTTCAGACTCTTGTGGCTGGGAGAACCAATAGAAATTTATTAAAATTTCTTGCTGGCCAGCCGGAATGGTTTAACCTCTTATAGGTCAAACCACTTTAAGTGCCGACCATGAAACTTGAGACTTGTGATAAGCGCTATGTTGTCAGATTTGCCAGCAGCAAGTAAGGTTATGAGAAGTTAGTGGCCATATATTTTTCAATGAAATTGATGTTGAAAGTGCAAATTCATTCCAATGCATGATCAGCTGATAGGTTTTTCAGAATATATGGCAACATAGTTGATCTTAGATGAAAAATTTCATTGTTTGTTTACAGATTGCAAGTCTCAAGTTTTGTGATCAGCACTATAAAATTACATAACGTCACGTTTCCTCATGTTCAAACGACTACAAAATCAATGAACTCTAGAAAACTAGGTACTCAGTCTACCACTCCTCCAAATTTCAAGTCAATCTGTCAAGTTTTACTCTAGTTACAATGAGGGAACAAACGTGTACAAAAAAATGTGACCTCATGTTAAAATCACTCTTCCTCAAGTTGAAAAACTAATAATCGCTGAAAGTATACGTACTCTATCTAACAATTTGGTGTCGATCGCTCACAACTCAAGCCGCATCACGTCATGCCAACTCACATCTACTCATGTCCAGGAAACACTTATTTCCAAGACTACTGCGCCTACTCTTTCAGCCATCTACATCACATTCGGATAATTTTCAAAAGAAAAAACCATGACCTCACGCTTCATTGCATCAACTCATGTTGTAATGAATTGAAAATTTGATTATTTATAAAACTCAACCATTCTTTCTTGCTATCATGCAAGAACCAAAACACCTCGAATCATGCCTTCTCACGCTACCTCACATCTAATCACCTCCAAAAACTAATTAGCTCTTACGCGTGAGAAAACGGAAAAACCTCAACGAATGCTTCCTCATACAAAACTCACGTCCTATCACCTCATAAAACTAATCATCTCCAGGGGCGTACCGAAGACCTTCTTCAGGGGGGGGGGGAGAAAACCAAAAATTGCCAACTAATACCATGAAATTTTACCAACTGTTGACCTTTTTTTTTTTGGTTCCACGAAAAAATATGATGCACAGTCTTGTTAGTCTTCAAAAAATTTAAATACTGCACAAGTGGTCAAATTTACCAACTTTACCCTAAAACTCCAAATTTACCAACTTTTTACGCTAAAACTCCAAAATTACTAACTTTCCAAACGCCAAGGGGGGGGGAAGCTCCCCCCTCCCCCTTTCGGTACGTCCCTGATCATCTCTCAAACTATTCAACCCCCACCTTCTTCTATCTATTAATCATACTGTTCGATTTTTCCCGACTTATCATGAAAACACCAAAAATCTCAACTCACGCGTCCTCATGCCATCTTATGTCCCATTATGCTCAAATTAATTGGCTTCAATGATCACTAACCATACCCTTCTTCCATCTTTCAGTTCAATCTATCAACCTTTACCTCAGTTACTGTGCGAGAACAAAGAAACCTCAACTTACGCTTCTTCACGCTACGTCACGCTACGTTACGTCCCATCAAGTCCAAAACTAATCAGGTTTAAGGCCCACTTCTTGTAACTTTCTACTCGATTTGTCAACTTTAACTCAAATTATCATGCGAGAACGAGAAAACCTTGACACAGGCTTTTTTATGCCAACTCACGTCCAATCATGTCTAAAAACTAATCAGCTCAAGAACTCAAGTACTCCAACCCTTCCTTCGAATTGGGTTTCGATTCGATCGTTTTTACTCGAGTTATCGCGCGAGAACGCAAAGAAAAAAATGAAGAAACAAACTAAGAAACTGAGTGAACGCAGCAGCGGATTTACTTTAAAAGTGAAGTTCGCTAAAAAACACTTTTACCAACTCCGCAAATAATAATTTTGAATACACTATTTTCAAAAAATAACTAGGAGGTTTCGCCCCATTAGCCGCTACGCGACCCCAACAACCTGCTCGCGCTTTCCCTTCGCTTGGACTTCTCGCTCACTCTAGCTGTTTGCTGTCTCTGTCACTCACTTTCTGTGCTGCATTTTATAGCTCCTCCTTCCAAATAATATTCGCTGTCCGGCGAACCTTTGACTTTACCACAACCTTTATGTTTTGCTTTGGACAGTGCAAAGTACAGCTGCCCATGATTGAAAACTGGATCTTGCAAATAGATTCAAACCCCATTTAAGGTTTGGCCTTTGGCTTTATTGATGGTCATACAAAACGCTAGTCGAATAAAAAACTACCTACGCTTAAAGGCAAAGAGAAAAACGGTATGGGATGGGGTCAACTTTATTTTTGATAACAAAACTTTCTCGCTAGACATCACTCCACAGTTATCATTTCCAAAACTAAGCTCTTTTTCTACATTTTACTCACGACCAAACTTGTTCTATTCAACAATACTTTCTTTGTATTCAAATTTCTCAACATCACAAAATAATCTTCCTTCAAATAGAGTGAATGTGGTGGCAAGGCACTAACATAAGTACTTTTTTCCAATTATTGATTTAATCAAGCAGTCACGCAAAAAAATTAATTTTGTATAAGTGCGTAAAATTATGAAAAATTTATTTAAAAAAATGTGAAATATTTGTGAGGATTTGCAGGACTGAGTCTTAATAAATCCTACAATTTAGGCTAGCCATATATTATGCTTATATTAATACCTTGTAAAATAATTGATTCTAGTGAAAAACTCGAATGAAGCTAATGATCTGACATTTTGAATTCATTTTCACTCAAATTTAAGGGGTCACTTTCTGAAAATAAATTTATCTTTCTAGATTGATTTAATGAGGCGAAATGTACATGTGTGTTCAAGAACAGCTGTTTTTTTTTTTACTCTCTGAAGGTGACGTTCAATTCCCGTAAGAATTACTTGAGAACTACCCCAGTGCCCAGTACTTCCTTGGCTCATCTTGAGCTTCTAGTGCCCATTTTTAGGGGAGAAGGGTGTTTACCCAATCATTAATAATTTGACTGAATAAGCAAAGCAATTGGGGGGATATAAAAGTGAATTAAAAAAAAAAAAAAAAAAAAGGTAAGCAGTCATGCCCCATTACTGCTGCAGAATTTTTTGTTGCATTTTTTAAAATCCTGATATCGTAAATATTTCATTTTCACACCGACTACTCATGTCTAGAAAACATTAGATTTTTCTCCATAGGTATAAATATGGCACACAATGGGCCACAAATGGCCAAAGTGCATGGTGTTTACACCTCCGATTTCAACCTTAACCTAATGGGTATACTTAGTATGGTATAAGTAATAGGGAAAGTAAACACAACGAAGTCTTACAGCCATTAATCACAAACCAACAGCCGATTAAATTCTTTTAACGATTAATAGGAAAAATTACTTATTGATTTAACAACAGGCATAGCTTCAACTTTCTGATTATTCAAATTTATATAACTGGAAAACTAAAAAAGATCATAAAATTAAAATTTTTGGTATGGAACGAAATAATAATAATTAAAACAAGAAAAAATTATTTAAAAAAAAGTAGTTATAAAAACACAAAATCTCGTAATTTTACGAAAATACTCGACGTTTCGCCATATCTCGACGGCATCATTAGGAATGTATTAATGAATGAAGTGATAACGCAACGAATGAATGGACCGGAGATTCAAACATTTTCAGTGAAGTTCAGTTATTCAATCATGTGTTGATTTTTATCAATTTGTTATTTATATCAAGTTATATTAACCAATCAACAGGTGTTATAATAAATTCACAAAAAAAATTTGGAAGCTAAAATCATTTTCAAATAAATATTTCTTCTACGTCATGGAATCTTTAAATTCAGCATGAGAAATAAACAAGTAAAATCTTATTCAATTTCACTGAATAAAAATAAAATATTGCTTGAAATTATAAAAATACAAAAATTCTTACCTTCTTACTGGTTGTTGGTTTCAGAATAAATTATAACACCTGTTCATTGGTTAACATAATTTGATGTAAATAACAAATTAATAAAATCAACACATGATTGAATAACTGAACTTGACTGAAAATAACAGTTTTGTTAGAAGTATACACAAAGCAATGTTACTATGAAGATCCATAATGCCGGAATAATTGTTCCTTTATCCTTCCTGGTAAGTCTTGGGTAAATCGGTCATTTACAACCTTATCTGGGCAATAAAAAAACCATAGTCATCACTTACCGCTATAATACCTTCATCATGCAAAGGACCCCGGCTACGCGAATAGGCTGAAAATAGGAGAGAGGTAATAAAATTTTACGACCCTTGCGGTTGTAAAATTTTATGATCCTTGTTGTTAAAGTTTACCTGCTTTTGGTTCATTTGTTTTCTAATGTAAGAGGAAACCCTTTGTGGTGAAACTGCCTTTGGTAATGAATCAAATGCGGATGAACTTCCACCACAAGGGTTATGAAATTTTATTACCAAATACAGGTGTAAAATTTCACCAAATCGTGAGTTATAAAATTTTATTACCTTCGTCCTATTTTCAGCCTACTCACACAGCAGGGGTCCAACCTCACTACTACTAATGAAAAATATTCTGTTTATACAACACTACCACTTGGCCGATATCTCAACTGCGAATATGTTTTCATAACAACTTTTTTTAAATCAAAATTTTTAGGTTCTGAAATGCACAAAAGAAAATTTTAATGCTTGCTGGCATATCTAGAGCTGAAAAGACACCCTTAAAAAAAATCATCAAATTCGGTTCGTTGAGAGCGTCTAGCGAACTCTCCAAAAGTTTCTTCTTCAAAACGTCAAAATTCTTTTAAATATAAGATGAAATATACCTTTATAAAAATTCGAATATTGAGTGTTTCACCTAAAATCATTCGAAAATAAGATACATGCGTTTAAGAATCGTTAGAATAGCTACTTGGGGCTTATTCCTCTATGCGTCCAATTTATCTTAAAAAACATGATCGTTTGAGAACACAAGACGTGTTTAGAAGACGTGTTAGAGCGTGTTACAAGAGAATTGAGCCTCTAGGAGCCCATTGCATGTTAAAAAAAAAAAAGAAAACACGATCTTGCGAGAGAATATGTGGAATGTTAACGAGAACACAAGCGTGTTTAAAAGGAGAATACCCAGCGTATTAATAGAAGCACGCGCATGTTCAGAAGCCATTTTAACCTTAGATTCCTACGCTTGGCGAAAAAGTACCAGGTATAGTTTTTTTTTTTGTGCGTTGTAAGCAATGCGTAGCGCCCAACGTGTTTCAACGGTAGTGCGGGAGAATCGTTTTTCTTTTGTAACAAAATAAGCTAGTTGAACAAATTTTTAAGGCATAAACCGGTACAAATGGAGTACAAACAACTCACTCAAGTTCATCCTCCTACCTCAATGTGGGGGTGAGGGGTGACAAATGGAGCTTCTTCAAATTTTATTACGGGTGAAATAGATTTGAGATACTGGAGGAGGGAATTAAGAATCGTTGCTGCCATTGTATTAACTCTCTTCTAGTATAACCTAGTTTGGTATGTCGGAATAGCTCGGTTTGGTTACACAAGGTGTGTTTATGGGAGAGCGTTGTCTAGTAGCGCGTAGCGTTGGTTAGACCGCTTGCGTGCAGTATGCCCATGGCGTGCCGGTCCTTCAGCCAAGTAATTCTCTTTATGCCCGCGGCGTGCTGCAGGATTTTAAGAATTTCGAGTATGCGTGATAATATTATGCCCGCTGCGTGCTTATTTGAGTCTTCGAGCGTGTTTGTAGTTTATGCCCGCTAACGTGCAATGCTCGCCGCGTGCGAAGTCGAGAGTATTAGCGCGTAAATGTCTTTAGGCCCGCTGGCGTGCAATGCCTGCCGCGTGCGAAGTCGAGAGTGTAAGCGCGTAAATGTTTTTTTAGGCCCGCCGCATGCGTCGTATAGCCGCAGAGTAAATAGAGCAACACGAGATATCGTGAGAGAGCATGTATTCATAACACGACAACATAAAAACTGTACATTTTTGCTGCTGCGTAGCTGTATTTATAGTTTACGTTTTGATCGCACCTACGAACAGTGTGGCACGACTAGAAACTTAAAAATTAGTAATAACGATTCATAATATTTAGGTGATGCGCATTTTGACTCTTTCGTTCGTTTTGCGCATGCGCCTATAGGTATAGGCTATAATGTTTAAGAGGTCCCTCTGTCTAGTCTCGTAATAGTGAGCACTAATATGTGTTATAATAATTATAATCACCTTATGTAAATACACTGTTATTGAGAATATAAAGGGAGGGAAATGTTGACAATTTTTTTTCTTTGAATATTGTGGCATTGGTGACCCGGTTACCCAAATTATAATTCAAAATTTTCCATTCTCTTATTAGGAATATTTGTAGTAAAAAACCCATCTTAGGATTAGATCGTACCTATGTACGAGCAAGTCTTTGTACACACAATATAGTTGTTCGTTGATCGTAATCGAATTAACACATCGCCTAGTTTTTCGCGTATTCAATATGTAAATGGGTGATACCTATCCAAATTTATTTCGAAACTTTTTCTTTCGCGATGTTATTACATTCACATTGTTCTGATGTTCATGATTAATTAGAATGTAAACTCGTAGTGTCGCAAAGTAATTTTTAATATCACGTTTTTAGTTGACTGTACTTTTAAAGTAAATCCGCTATTGAGTTTGCCATGTTCTTTCTTGTTACCTTTATGTATGTTGTATTTGTATCTCTATTTTCATATTCATATCTACTGAGTTGTATCTTGTATAGGCACTCATATAGTAAACATTATGCTGGTATCATTAAATACTTATTAATGGCGACGAGAATGGTGCGTTATCGCGCGGCAGAATGTTTCTTACCTTAATTATGAAATTGAGTAAATTTCTGAATTTTCAAATATTTTGAACATTTTGAACCTTATAATGCCGGATAAGTAAAGGCAGTGTTGATGGTGAGTCATTTGATTCCTATTTGGAACGAATTTCATGTTATATGGATTCTTTTGATTTAACTGATGCGGAGAAATCCAAATTTTTTTATCGCTTGTGTGGGCCCTGAGGCTTATGATATGATGAAGAAATTATGTATGCCAAAGAAGCCAGTAATGTTGAGAATATGATTTCATCGCATGTTGTTCGTATATTAGTAGGTACCTATGCTTCTTTCATATGTTAGATTAGTCATCATATAATCTCATAGCAGTGGTCGCAGTTCCAGTTACGCAATCCTTATCTACAAATATAAGCCTACATTATTTTTCAGCTATTTGGTTGACTGTATATTCTTAATCGTCAATCACTCGAAATGTATCGTTTGAAGCAATAAGTCTCTCTTCTATCTTAACATGGTAGCAGAGGTGGTGGTTGGTTTCGTGATTCGTTAAGTATTTTTTCGTACCTTTTCTACGTAATTTGTGGTTGCATAATGATTCAAAGTATCTATTTGAAAATGTCGTCAAAAATAAAAGACGAAGAATTTCTCATACCTGTGTTTAATGGGAATGAATATTCCAAATGGAAGTACAGAATAAAATTGTTTTTGGAGTCGAAGGATCTAGTGAGCATCCTTGAAGGTGAAAAACCAGATACTAAAGAAGAAAACAAAAGTACCTCGAAAAAGACTTGAAAGTTTGAAATTATCTAATTCAAGCTCTTGGTGATGATTATTTAGACATGGTGATGCAAGCTAAATCAGCGAAGGAAATTATTGCCATTTTGGATGGTACATTTGATCGCAAAAACAGCGCGATGAAACTACAAGTAAAAAGGAAATTGTTGGAATTGAAGTTGAAGGAAAATGAGGATCCTTCAGAATTTGATGTCAAGTTTGAAAAAGCTATTATGCAGTTGAAAAGCACCGGAGAAAAAGTAAGCTCTGAAGACAAACTGAATTATTTTTTATTGAGCCTCCCTGAAAGTAAATCACATTTATTGGATATAATTGATGCATTACCAGCATCAGATAAGACTGTCGAGTACGTGAAGTCAAAATTATTAACAGAGGTTAGGAAGAAAAATTCAGAAAATTCGAATGACGAATCCTTGTCAAGTTGAGCGTTTAGTTCAAAGAGCGGCAAATTTAAAAAACCACGGATTAATAAAAATCTTGGGAATCCGAATCGAAATAAAAGTGAGTTATTTGCTCAAACAAATGTTCGTGGTAAAAATTCAGTGAAATGTTTTCGGTGTGGAAAACTTGGTCATGTCCAGAAGTACTATTGCGTTGGAAAATCATTTTGGAAAAATGAGAGTCGAAACGAAAATTCTCGAAGAAGTTGTATCGCAAACGTTTACGAAGGAAATGCATTCACAGTGGAAGTAATGTCAATAGAAAAGTCGATAGAGAACGTTAATTGTAATACTAATAAAGTAAAATGGTTGTTAAATAGTGCGTGTTCTGAACATATTATCAACACGGATAAACTTTTTAATAAAGTAATAATACTAAAAACGCCTGTAGATGTGAAAGTCCGAGATGGTTATGCTCTTAAAGGAAGTAAAATTGGAAACCTTCTCATCTATTTTAATGTAAATGATACCTACGTATGTTTTACGTGAAATCAAAAATATATATTTTGTCGAAAAAATGAAACGGAGTTTACTGAGTGTTTCGAAAATTACTGATCAAGGAAATTACATAATTACCAGAAATGATAATGCAAAAATTCTTAATGTAAGTGATAAGTTGATAGCAGTTGCTCAAAAAATCCGAAATTTATATGAAATCACTAGTTATGTGAAATGCAACAATATAAATGTTAATTATACTTCTAAAAATATGACTTCTAAAAAAGTAAATGTACTTGAAGGATTACCTAATAACATAAGCAATGAATTTATAAAATGTGAAATTTGCATTAAAAATAAAATGAGTAATGTAAAATTTAAAAATAATCGAAGACGAGCTAAAGACATTTTAGAAATTATCCATACTGATGTAAATGGACCTATAACTCCAACAGGTATTAATGGTGAAAAATATTTTGTTACCTTTATCAACGATTATTCTAGATTAGTCAAAGTATATTGTATTAGAACAAAAGACGAAGTTTTTGATCGTTTTAAAGAATATTACGAGTTAATGACTAATTTAAGTGGGAAGCGAGTTAAGGAAGTACGTTGTGATAACGGAGGTGAATATTTGAATAAGAATTTTTTTTATATTCGCTAAAGAGAAGGGTTTTCTTTTAAAACCTGCACCACCATATACGCATGAATTAAGTGGTGTTGCGGAGTACTTTAACCGCTCTTTAATGAATAGAGCGAGGTGTTTATTAGGGAAGCTAAATTGGTTAAAAAATATTGGATCAAGTGTGTACATACCTCAGCTTACCTAAGCAATAGATCGTTAGCGAATACTGAAGAGATTAAATCCCCATACGAGATATTTTTCAATGAAAAACCTAATGCGAAAAATTTGAGATTATTTGGAAGTACAGTGTTTGTGAGAGTACTGGAGGAGAGGAGAATCTCAAAATTGAATGCTAAGGCAGAAAAAGGTATCTTGGTAGGATAATTAAGCTCTGCCAACAAACGACACCCTTTTAAAAATATTAAACGTGTAAAAGGTTCTTTTCAAGCGAAAGATCACAGCTGAATGCAGTGGTGCCAACCGCGTGTTAACGAAAACACGAAACTTCTTTTTGTGAACGATTCAAGGCATGTGAAGAAGATGTAAAATTCATTTTTCAGTTTTCGGGATGGGTTTGAAGATGCATAGCGTAAAAAATGAAGGAATTATAAACTGCTATTTATTTCTCAACTTGATGGAAAATACCTCATAAAATGATCCCGAATTAGTTTTTCGCGATTTACTTGAAACTTCTCAGAATAGAGATAATCATTTTTACCGCGGGAGGGCTCAATTTTTTAAATGATAATCATGGAAACAGGCATCCTACAAGGTTGGGATTTTTTGAGATAAGTAGGACGTAATTACAATTTAGAAGCGAAAAAAAGTATGATAAATGTACGAATTTTCGATTTTGAATGGGGTAATCGCCCATAAAAACATGAAACTTTGGTTACATTTTTGTTAATTTCGTCATCTTATAAGATTACTAAACTTAAATTTTTTTTGATAAATTGAGTGAGATGCCTTTTGGAACCCCAAAAAAATTAATTATTAATGTTGTCATTACACAGAAAATGCTGTTTTGCATAAAGTTATAGATTATTCACTTTTTTATCATTTAATTTTTTTTCTTGGTTTAGGTATAGAATTTATATTATATATAAAAAGTAAAATTTCTGAAATTTTGTATGGTGGACTTTCAACTCAAAGTAAATTCTGAAATTTGATCAAAACTGAAGAACTTTTTTTTTCACTCCACATTACCCTACAAACACAGTGAATACGAATCGCAAGCGATTTCTAGCATGCTACTCACAAATATAAATAGCATGTTGAAAGTATTCGAACCAGATGCTAATATCGCATCACATTTTATTTTAATTTTTCATCATTCGCATCGCATGAGAATCGCATGTAGGTTTCCACATTGCGATACGTATGCGATCTTCATATGCTATTCACATGAGATTTTCGCATACTGTACACATGCTTGAAATAAAATGCGAATAAAATACGAATAGTATAAGAATTTCGCACTTATTTTATCAATATATAATTAAATTCAAATTTGCATTCGAATCACTTGCGATACGACTGCGAATACAGTACAGCGAAAATCCTGCGAACTCCCTAACGTATCGCATGTGAAAATTATAATTCATTATATATTATATTTATTAAGAGTCAGTCTGAAAAGTGTTGCATCAGGTGTATTTTTTTTTCAATTTCAATACGTTAAATTTTAATTTTATAATGAAAACGAATCGACAAAAACGTCGATTACGGAATAAAGAATTTGAAGAATTTAAAAAAAGAGTGAATTTGAGGAAGAAAGTAAGTAATTACAATAATAAAACATGTTAATGTATTTTTATGTTTACAATTTAAGTTTTTTTAATACTTGCACATGATTTTTAAAATTTTAAGATATCGAAACAACGAATAAAAAAGTTGGTTGAAACAAAACCTTATTTGACGGAAACATCAAGCCTAACCCGCCAACGATGTAATAATTATGAATTAAATGAATCCGAAACCGAACCAAACGACCATGAATCCAATGAATTCCAAACTACTGAACTTGATGCCTATGAATCTCAACCTACTGTATATTTATGAATAAAAGCGTTCGGAAATATTAAACTAAAAAAATGTTGAAAATGGTACTAAAACAATATTAAAATCTAGATATCTACAAAAAATTTCGATAGGCGTTGTAATAATTTAATTTTATTGAGTATTATTTAAATAGAAGACGAAACTCATGCTATAAGAGTGCGAAGTTCGTATGCGCTGTTCGCATTCGAATCGCACTCTAATAACACGCTTACATAAGTATTGGTTTTGCATGCGAAAAGGATGTGAAAAGTAAGATTATTAAACGCTACAAATGCTAAAAACGCGGACATTTTCGCTGTATATTAGCAGCGAACTTCACATTCGATTCGCATGCTAGAAATACTAAAATAGTATTCGATTCGTATTCGGTGTGTTTGTCGGGTAATACCTAACAACTATGCGCGGCAAATACGACGCGTGGTCATTTTTCATTTTTTTGACAACGTTGCACCAACTTAAACTTATTGAAACTTTAATAGCAGAATTTAGGCTGAATAACATATTTTTAGCTGAGTTTTTAACAAAACGATAGCTATTACAGCCTACCTGATTTGGGAAGGGAAGGTCGGGGGAGGGTGGGGTCTTCAAATCTTTGCGTTTCAGACCATTTGTAATCATCTGGCAAATGTCCAACTTTTTGGTATATATATATATATATATACCAAAAAGTTGGACATTTACCAGATGATTACAAATGATCTGAAACGCAAAGATTTGAAGTCCCTACCCTCCCCCGACCGCTCCTTTCCTAATCAGGTAGGCTGTAATAGCCTTCATGTCCTTCAGAAATTCGGCTAAAAACATACATTGGTATCACACACAAAAAAACAACTAAAGAGCCCTTCCAGCTTCAGGCCCAGTCGGCAATTATGACCATTTAACCCACCAAGCGAGCTGACTCGCTAAAATTATGGGGGTTGATATCTAAATTAGCAAAATGAAAGATTTCAATTTTCTCCTCAATTTAGCCTATTGTTATTGTATTGAAATGTTGGTATATAGGTAGTTTTAAATTACAAACGCTTATCCATGATTCATGAAATGCGAATTGTGTAGATATTTTATTCCATAATAATTCCCCAATGTGACGAACGATTTTCGAAACCATACTTAGGTTTGTATCTAATTCAATAGGTATATTAATTTTGGATCATAACTGATTGGTTATTGGTTCGTTGCTTTTTTAGAACATGACGAGTATTTTTTCACCTCTGCAAAGTTTATTTTGAAAAATAACGGTTCCGAAGGGGCAAGTAGTTCTGTAACAGTTGATAAACGTTGATTTTTCACCCGTTATGATATGCAAGCGAGATCGCTCATATCCGATACCCATGGAAAGTTTCGAACTTTCCAAGCAAGTTATGTTTGGTTCGGATTGAATGGATATCAGAATACCAATCGTGTCGATGTATGAGACTACGAGCTCGCACATCACAAATCACAACGAATTAAGAAACGTAATGAGCACTTTATAATTCATGTTTTATTGAGTTATTGAAGAAAAGACACAACATGATGATTATGTCCTTGTCAACTTCGTATACTCCTTTTTATTTTATACAATTGTGCTTTTTATGCTTTTTCTGGCTTGATTTACGCCTCAATTTTTACATTTTTTTACCCTCTGGCTTTCATTAGAAAGTTTTTTTTCACTCAATTTTGCAACATGTTGTTTGCGCTTGTTACAGTAATTACATTGTTCTATGGCATAATTGCATGCTCAGTATACTGAGTCACATGGGCGAGGAAAGTGGAAACTAGCTTTTTTTCCTCCAATTAATAAATTTTTGACTGCTGCATGCATTTTGAAATTTTTTTGCTTTCGTACGTCCGCGTGGATTGCCGCCTTAACGTTCACACCTTAAAACAGAGAATCGGAAATGTCGGAGCTTCTGATATTTTAGTACTTATTTCGTTTTACCAAATTCAGCTGTAGATACATATTATTCACTTAATGGAGTTATTCCTTTCCGTTTTTCTTAATTATTATTTATTAAGTTAACAAATCACCTGCTACACTTCATAAACAATTTTTCCACCTTTTTTTTATTATTACAGCACGTACTTATGATCACGCTACTCACAAAGAGATTTAAAGCAACCATTTTCCAAATTCTACTCAGCAATCCAACAATCATTAGTTACGTTGATATTTATTAATGCAACAAAATTACCTCATTATTGTTCTAAATCGCCATCATTAACGTCGACATTTTCAGCAATATAGCTCACTGGTATGTTTCTATGGAGTGCTAAACTGCCAATAGTACCGCGTCGCCGCTAGCCTTCTAACTCTTCGTATTAAAACTTGATGGTTAATGCGTGGTTTGTTATTTTTGATATTCCCCAAAGCTTTTTGAGTTGTAACGCGCGATTCACTATTATGGCGCGGCGTACAAATTGTATTGGTGATCCAGGAGTCTACCTCCATTTTAATCCGAGTCGTTTTCAGCCCTGCACCAAACCTCGTAGATGGACGAAGATGAACGAATATACATCTTGCCACTACGAGAATTAATTTTATAATTAAATTTAAAAAAAAAATAAAAAAAGAATAAAAAAAAAAAGGAAAGAATTTTTTCATTTTAAAATCCCGGTGCCAGAACCGACACCGAATTTTCAAAATGTTCCTTACTCGACCACCATGCCTTCATGTATGTTAGACCTGGCTCGCCACGACGTAATATACCGGCTATCTAGCCGCACATACTATTGTTTTTTGAATGAGCAAATCCGATAAATGACGTGTAATTGGAACAGTTTAAACGTTGCAGCGCTAGATCAACGCCCAATCGTCACGTAATAAGATTTTCTTTTAAACTCGCTTGAGCGCTGAGGTCAACGCCCGTAAGTTGGTGAAATTTTTATTTATCATTTTACAAGTACTTTAACCTGCTTATAGGCTACTCTGAAGCGCTAAAATGAACGCCCAGCAGCTTATGAAGAAAGGAGAATTTTCCACACAAAAAGGAAACACTGTTGACATACGAAATCAAATTCTATTTTCCACCAATATTACATCATCGAACTGAACATGAACTACAGAAAGACCATCCAACTAATCGAATTTACATAACCTTACATACTAAACTGTAACATACTTTATATGCGAGTAGCCAAATTAGGCCTTATTAGATGAAATTATTAAAAAACCAAACAGTAATCAAAGATTTGACCTATCAATTTAGATGTAACATATTCCGTTACTTAATTTTCTCGAATCATTTAAAACCAAAAATGTACTGTTTTCGTAATTTTTCAACTAAAATTCCAAAACTCGATCAAATTCGCATAATCCGAGCTGACGTGATTAGCTATATATCAGCTATATACACGTCATCGGTATCGATCGCATGCTCGGGCGCGCAGATGGTCGAGACCAACCTCGTTGCGTGTGAATTTGGTCAGCTCGTGGAGTCTATTTTAAACCAAGCATGAATTTATTATTATTATTTTTTTGAAACAAATATATATATAAACCTTATAAACCAAGATCATTTCTATATATACACAGTTATTGCGAGATCATGAGATCCGTTTGCCAGATCTCGCAACGTTTTATGTAGCACACGTTGTTTGCGAGGTCCAGTACATCGTGTAGACAAGTTTTCAGCCGGATCTCGGTTTAGCTATGGTTTACATATGGATATATTTTATATATTTTTTTATATGTTTGACAGTGAAAGCGAGATCCGCCCGATTTTCTACTCGCCTCTATAACAACAGCACCGAGAGAGAACCGGCGTTGATTCAAATGGTTACTTGGGCGTTTAATGAGCCTTTATTTTTTTTGCTGTTCATCAACATTTTTGAAAAGTGCGCGTCATACCTAATTTAAACTTTTCATGTTCACATGCTCTTTTTTTGAAAATTTTTGCACCAAAAAACTGCATTTATCATCCTAATCACCAATCTGGCGAAATCTCAAATCGGATCTCGCAATCACTATGTATATAATGGATCTCGCAATAATACATTAACAACTATATATATATTTCTACTTATTTTTTTTTTTTTAAATTGATTACTGTTTGGTTTTTTATTTCATTTTTCTTTTCGTAAGCCAAAAAGCGGTCGAAAATTGTGAAAAACTCGCCCCTTTCAGAATATCTATATGAACTGCCAGATACAACATACTTGGCTTATTTTGGATTTTCACGATGCGAATAAATTGAATTGAGTGTCAAATTTAGGCAGTTTCGGGGATTTTTAACTGTTGATCTGATTTTAATTATTTATTATGTACAATTCGGTGGATAAATTCTTACGTAGCCTCTCACTAAATGGCTTGGGTATCAATTTTATACTTAACAGTAGGTATGAATTCGAGTGAGTTTCCTTTTTCTTTTAGAATTTGCAATCGATTATGAAAAATTCAATTTCTGATGTGAGATGTGCTTATGTATGTATTCCTTATATTATATAAAAATCTCGCATCACGATGTTCGTTTACGCTAATATCCAAAACTCTGAACCGATTTTAATGAAATTTCCTAAAGGTACATAGTTTAGTCCAACTTAAAAGATAGAAAAGTTTTTATTTCAATTAGTAAACATTAACGTGTTTAATTGCCAATTTAAGGTTGCGTAGGAACGTTATGGTGAGGTAATAAGTTAAAAGGTAAAACGAGGTTGGCATTCGTTTCGAAGCGAGCCAGTATGCGATTAGAAGTTTTCCAAGTTGCAAAGTGCATATAGAATTACTTCATCAACTTTGTTTTTGATCCTGTAATTTTTTGATCCTTTACTTTAGTCCATGCGCTTCACATAGCTCCATTTCCCTGCCCCCCAAGTATTTGCTAAGGGGTTGAAATTATGCACATCCTTAGTGCTTCGTTAGTCCTCGTTAGTGCACGCATTATTTTCGTTAGTGCTCACCCCCAAGCATAGATATTGAATCGGGGGCTGGGGAAATGGCTGCCCCTCAAGTGTAGGTTAGAGAGTTCAAATTATGAATATCCTTAATGCTTCATTAATGCTCGTTAATGCACTCATTATTTTCGTTAGTGCTCCCTCTCCGTTCCCCTTTCTCTATTCGAACCTTCAGACTTGGAACATTCAGACTTACGTTCCTTATCTCAAAGCTGGGTTTGGTTAGGTTTAATTTATTTATTATTTTTTCCACTGTCCAAACTTTCAGTGAGCTCATTCGTGCCTTCAGCATACGGGCACGCAAAGGTGACGACTGTGACGAACTGACGACGGTCATTTGCAACTAGCAAGTACGAAAAATTGCGTCCCCTCTTTGGTGCAAGGTTTACCCATTAGTGGTTTTTGCTAGCTAAAGCAAAAATCCTAAAAACTTCTATTGGGATATTTTTCAACATCTCTATTCCCTATTCCAGCGTAATGGCAATGCCTCCTATAGTATAAGGCCTTCGCGCTTATTTGAAATCAGTGTGTGGCGTAACAGTAGGTAAGCCGACTTCGTTTGCATTCCCCATATACTTAATACGTACTGAAGCGTCGAAACTGCGTTAAAATGAAAATAACTCAAAATTTTCTGCGACAACATAGAGTTTTGTAAATTGCATCTTGAAGAAAATTTCACAATCTTTCTAATGATATAAAAATTAATTAATTTTGTGCAAATATTATCAACATAAATGTCGTTCAAAGCCAAAAAGTGCCTAGGTCTCAAACTTCACATCCATGTTACTCAAAATTTTCTGCCTTAACTTTGGGTTTTGAAAACATGATCTTATAGAAAATTTAACGAGCTTTACGATAGTATTAAAAAAAATTAATTTTTAGAAATATTTCTAATAGTTATGACCTTTTTATGTGAAATAGCCATAATTATTTTAAACATGTTTTATTTTTCGTGAAGGATTTTTGTTTTAAAACAAATAATCTGTTTTAAAACAATAAAAAACATTTTTTTTATTTTTAATTAAAAAAAAAACGGTTTTTTAGCAACCCTGCTTGCCCTAGAAAAAAAAAGTTATGAAATGAAATGCTATTACTTCTTACAAAAATAAACCATTGTTTGTTTGTCGTTAGTCGTTACTTCGTTGATCATTTTGTTTATCATCATTAGTAAAATCAGAAAAATGCTGAACTTTAAAAATATTTTCAGTTCAGAGAATGCCTCAAGTTCATTCAGGGCTAATACCTGCCATTTATGCCAGCATTATTGAAACTAATATACGTGGTTGCGCGAACACATGCGCGCCAATACCAGAGCAGCGCGCGATTTTTGCCCTCCCTGAGGTTTTACATTGCGCATTCCGTGTTCCAACTTGTCACTATGTATAGCTACACACTATGCTAGCATAATTCTTCAAATCTACGCAATTCTCAGTTTAACTCAGCACCCACGTTGATTTTGTAATTCATTTATGCGCGAATATTTAGTTTTTCATCAATGATTTGCGAATGGCAGTGAAATGAAAATCTTTCTTCTTTCAACGAAATACGAATAGTGTGTAGAGGACGATTCGTGGTGGTGGTGGTTGACGAATGATCAATTTTTTCCCGAATCCCTCATAAATCACGAAACGCGCATCACAGACCACTCATCATGCATAGTATGTAGCTGGCTTTAGTTACCAGTGAGCCTTAATTCTCGAGAATAAAGAGGTAGCTATAGACCTTACGGTGACTGGTCGCAACAATTAGTGCTACCCAATAGATGCGCATAAAATGTGTTGAATGTAGTTCAACTCTACGCAGTTACATTACATGTATATGGTCGGTTAATAGCCTACTTAATGCATTTTTTGAACATTAAACCTGAGTTAGTTATTAGCCAACACGTGTAGTTGTATATACAGAGTCGGTTAAAACTTAAAAGCTGACTAAGTGCTTCAAAAAAAAAAAAGTCGTTATTAGGTATTAGTGGACTTAATGCCTTTAAATGTTGCACCAAGTCGGTTATTAGCCATCTCTGTACAGCACTATTACACAGAGTCGGTTAGTAGCCAATTCAGTGAATTTAAACATTGAACCAAGTTGGTTATGACTTATGAGCCCACTCTATGTAGTCGTATTACATACACAGTGTCACAGTGTCATTCATTAGCCGATCCAGTGCTTTCAAAGAAGTCGATTATTAGGTGAAGAAGCCATTCAAATACTCCATGCACTGAGAGCTATAATTTGTTTTGTTGAACTTGAAATTTTCTATCATTTTAAAATCTTTTCCATTTCTTCATTTGCATACAACTTATATAAGTTAAAATAAGTGCAATTTCTATTTTAAATTAGCTGGTCCAAGGTTGTACTGAATATTTTTTTTTTCAATATTTTTGCTATGATCTACTCATTCTTACAAGTATTATGAATGATATGTAGCACGCCATGAGAATATGTAAGAATATTCTCAAAAATGCAAGAATATTCTTTTTTGAGAATATTCTCATCTCATACCACACTTTGCTTTTAAGTCTCAACCCCAACTTGATAAAGAATAGGAAATATATTACTTATTTAATTTTGCAAAAATTATTTTCATATTCATAACAAATTAATACCCGAATTAAATTTTAACGGTAAATATAATCACATTTTTTGATGTTTACAATTACAAAAAATGGAACGTAAACCTAATCATTACTAAAAAAAGAAATTGGAAAAATAAAGCCTCTACGCTTCGTTCTTCAAACCCTGAACTTGATATTAAATAAAATATAATGAGATTGATACATTTTGTATTTTCAATGTTAAACACGCTGCGTTACAATCTAAGCGAGCAGGTCGCGCAACTGGTCCAGGTTACTTTTCGTTTTTCTCGAGGCTCAGTGAAAATCGTTAGCTACCAGTTAGAGCCTTAGTTACCACTACAGATATCGCATGTAATGAAGTTCAGTAACTTGAGTGTTACAAGTAAATTACTCATAAATAACGTAATATTAATTAATCCATTATATAAATTGAAAGCGGTTTTTCTAGGTTACAGCATCACGTCTGAACTGCCGGAGCGATCAAGACGAAAACTGCACCCACGAACGCGCAATAATGCGCGCATGGTTTGTGTGAAATAAAATTTCCCGAAAATGGGATATTCGGATAGTAATTAAGCTTCAAAGTGCCCGAAAAACGACGACTCTTCCAGACATTTCGGAGTGGTAACTGGTTCAGGGGTAAGACGTGGTTGGTTTTCGTTTCGAAGCGAGCGCGTACGTTCGTACGAAGGTGACAGCGGGAAGTCGGTTGGTTTAGTTCTTGCACTTCATGCAATATTACCACGGAGATACTTTTTACCTTTAGGTGTGCGTTGCGTGTGTTCTTCGATTCGACGCAGTGTTACCGAGCGAAATATTTCATCGATGTGTTTTGTGTATTTAAACGCCTTCGCCGCAAAAAAAAAGATATTGGGCGCAACTTGCGAGTTAATCGTCGAGTTGCATCTTATAAAAGGAACCTGTCACGAAACATTACGGTAATAACCAGAATTTCTTTACCACAAGGATAATAACGATTTACATCACCTCCCTTCACAGATAATAATACTATATGCATCCCAATTTCTTATAATTAGCTGGGTTTTTAACCCAAAAATGACAGCTATTACAGCTTACCTGATTTGGGAAGGGAAGGTCGGGGGAAGGTGGGGTCTTCAAATCTTTGCGTTTCAGACCATTTGTAATCATCTGGCAAATGTCCAACTTTTTGGTATGTATATTTTTTCCCCACGCATAGCGCGGGCGGAAATTTTCGAAATTTGCTCAAAACTTGGTGAGAGATTCTACTTAAAAATCTAACAAAATGATATTTTTTATTTTTTCGAAAAAATTCAAAATAGCGGATCTCTCAAATTTTGAGGAGAGCTAGAGGAAGGGGCAAATATCTCAAATTTTTTGTTTTTGATCTCATATGAAAGAGTAAGTCATGGACACTAACATATCTAAATTTCAGCTTCCTTAGTGCATTTGGAGCGGAGTTAGAGCAAAAAACGGCTTTTTGAGGAAGTTTTGAGTCATGAAATTTCTTGAATATTCCGTATCTCCTCACCAAATCAACCTAAAAAAATCAAATTTTGAGGGTAAGGTTAGTTGATGACCAGAATATGACCTTTTGAATTTGGGGTAATAGGGAAGGAGGTCGGGGAGCCATTTAAATGTCAAACCACATATGGTGAGAGTACTCTTCTTAAATGTAAGGTTATAGACCTACTGGTAAGTAGCATAATATACGTATATATAATAAATACATAATACTTGGTAATTCCAAATTTTTTAATTAAAAAAAATTCGCAATCATTTAAAAATGATGAATAATTATTATAGGTGCTATAGTTGTAAATACTTGGGCAGATCATTTTCCCACAAAGAAAGGAGATGCAGTATTAATTCAAAATGTAGAAGTAGCACCTTATAGGGGAAAACTAGAATGCAGTGGTTCAAAATTGAGTAAAATCCAAATTAATATAGGAAAGGATGATAAAATGAAAGAACTACAAGAGTGGTAAGAAGTTATAACATTTATGAATTATTAATTTTAAATAAGTTATTCAAATAGAGTGATTATTACCATAACTTATAAAATTTTATATTACTAGGTACATAGAAGATGGTATTGAGCCAAATATAGAAAATGATTTCGAAAAAAATACAGAAATAAAAATAGAAGATATTATTAAACACGATTCATTTGTTAATTTTTTTGTTGTTGGAAGCTGTATTGCAATAAATGAGACTGTAGATTCTCATAACATCCGTACAATTAAAATTCAAGACTGCACAGGTAAGATGATGAGTATGGAATATTTTGTTTGTTTCATTCGAATATCGCATGCATAATATATAAAAAAATTTTCGAATTTCAGCAACAATCAATGTGACATCGTAAGAAAACCATTTTCTTATAACCGAAGGCGATATAGTTAAAATTAGAAATTTAAAAAAAAAGATTTTCAATAATAAGGTTAGTATCACTGTAGATGCATACACCAAAGTTAAAATATGCAATGAAGAGTATGAAGACTTGCGAAAAAGGTAAGTAGTATGATAGGCACCTTAACATTATTTGTCTGAGTAGTTATTTTAATTCAATATATGTGTGTGAATATTATTAGGATTAATGCTAATGAGCAGCAGAAGGAATTGATAATACAAAGTACCTCCAAGTGCGGTCTGAAAGGCAACAAAAGGATTCTAGAGGAGATTCAGTCAGAAATCAGAGGTAAAGAAAAAAAAAAAGAAAACTTGAATCAAGTTAGAAAGATTAGAAATTGAGTTAGAGTTTCATATGGGATAAGAATTTATATCACGTTTTTATGTTTCTCTTTGAATTAAATAAAAATAAGAATTTATATCGGGTTTTTATATGTTTCTCTTTGAATTAAATAGAAATAAATAAAAATTGATTCGAAAGTGCATAAAATTCGTAATCCATTTCACTACTAAAAAGCAATTGTCTATACCTAAAATCACGCTATCTAAAAAAGGTTTCCAATCTTTATTGATGGATTTTTTTCCTCTATACTAAAATAAAGATCGTTTATATTTTTCACCTTAATATTTTCCTTTGTAGAATTTGGTCGAAAACTCAACTAATTTAAACACCGAATGTATCGAAGGATGTATTCCCAAAAGTAAGTTTATTTAATTAATTGTGGTACCTATTTTCCTCACATTTTTCTTCCAATTATGATTAATTTTAAACTTTGCTTATGAAACGTTTTCCTTAGATGCTGCAATAAAAATTACAACTATAATAGGAGATGGAAATTGTTTATTTCGTTCTTTTTCATATTTTGTTTATGGTACACAAGCATCTCACAAAAAAATCAGAAAGAACGTTGTACAACACATTGTTGACCATTAGAGAAATTATCAAAATTATATAGTAGGAAATCCTGCATATATATGTTCTATTCCCATTCTTAACGAATATATGATGAACGGTATATGGGAAAAAGTGGCATCTATGGAACGGATGTGGAAATTCAGGCGTTCACTGAAACCTATAACTATACAGTTATCGTTCATATTAATGACGAAGAAAATTGCCTTAAATTTGGCAATTATGAACGTATTGTAAAATTACAATTTAGAGGAGAATATGATAATGGTCATTATGATGTTATTTTACCAACTGAAACTGTGAGAAGGATAAGAGAAACTAATAAAAATCGGATAGAAAAATATCGAAATAAAAGGAAATCAGAAGATTTAATTAATACTAAGTTAAAAAAATCAAAAACTGAACATAACGTACAATTATTAGGAGAAATTGATGTTGTGCTACAAAAACAATTAAGGTCCATTTCGCTGGCCCCGCCCATTTCAAGTGGGGGTTCGAAAATAGTGTCAATCGTTTGTGCATCGTTTGTGCACGTTTGTACACCCACTATTTTCGTTTGTGCTCCCTTCCAACTTTTTATTTTTTAAAAAATCTATGGGCGGGGCTGGGGAAATGCAGCCCCGCCCATTTTAGGTGGGGGGTTGTATAATATGTCAATCGTTTGTGCTTTGTTTGTGCACGTTTGTGCACACATAATTTTCGTTTGTGCCCCCCTTTTTTAATGGGCGGGGCTGGGGAAATGCTGCCCCGCCCATCAGTGGTGGGGGGTGAAAAATATGTCAATCGTTTGTGCTTCGTTTGTGCACACATAATTTTCGTTTGTGCCCCCCTCTTTTAATGGGCGGGGCTGGAGAAATGCTGCCCCCCATCAGTGGGGGGGTGAAAAATATCAATCGTTTGTGCTTCGTTTGTGCACGTTTGTGCACTCATTTATTTTGTTTGTGCTCCTCTCCATTCCTACATTTTTTATAAAACTTCGGGTCGTGGCTGGGAGCATGCTTTTCAAAGAGGGAAATACATTTATTCGATTCCAAAGGGAATTTTCTTCAAGTATGTCATTTATTGTTTGCGCTTTGTATGCTGAGTTTTGTGCACTTATTACCTTTATTCTAGCCTTACCCATTTGTACTTCTTATTAATCAGGTTAATAGAACGCTATGCCTGTTGTTGACCACTTGAATACATTACTTTTGTTTTATTTTTATTTTTAGCAGAAAGGGCGAATAAGAAGAGCTGGTCATCCTCAAAAGCATATGTCACCGTGAGGAAGTATAATTTAACGTGAAGTCACGTTTTTTTGAGAAACTGTGTGAAATTATTGGTTTTTTAGACCTGTTTGAACGTAAAATGACCTGACCTCACACGATTCCAAGTTTTAGGTTATAAAAAGATAAATTACGTAAGGTCATACTTTGTATAATACTTGATGAAATTTAGGATAAGCGGAGTTGGTAGAACTTAAAATTTTAGAAAATTTATTTATTTATGTAGGAAAATTAATTATTCGAATAACTTATTTCTTTAAAATAGTATAATTAAAAAAGTCCGTTTTTAAGTACTCTAGTATCTTCTAGTTTATATTATTGGATGTATATTTTTTAGCTCAATTTTTTTTTCATCTCATTGATAGGATGAGTCACGGACACCAACATATCCAAATTTCAGCTTCCTAAGTGCATTTTTGAGGGAGTTAAATTTGAGAAATATGTGTTCATATGATTACTTACTTACTTACATTGCCGTAAACCAAACTTTTTTAGTGTTACCACAAGGCAAGCACTAGAGGGTGGACAGTGACTTTTGAAATTCAACTTGCACATACGTGATGTTGCTGTAGAAAGGGCCCTTGCATGTAAAAAATCATATTAATATTTTTTTTATTCTAAAAACCTTCCTTCACAACATGGTGCGATCGCAAAATTACGTATTTATACCATATTTTTGAGTTTGAAGTTGACATAGTATGGTGGTTATACCGCCTAATAGTTTTGTTTTCAGACCCTTTCTACATCAACTATCACATACTTAGTTTTGTGACCTATGCCCTGCAATAAGTAAATCCAGACCTTGAGACTTATTAACTGTGAGAAAACGTTTAGGTGTCGTAAATCGATAATAAAACGCCTTAATTCTTTAAAATAATAATAACAATAATATAATGAAGATAGAATTGAAAAAAAATCAATAAAATGAAATACTATATATAGAAATATATATATTTTTTAAATTGACATAATTTCTTATTTAGTAAGTAGAATGCCATGCGACCAAGTGATTATTGCACCTATCAGAATGAAATTCCCGACCTCTGAATATAAATTTAATAATAAATTTTTAAAGTTTTTTTTTTTTCATAACTAATTATTTTACCAGAAATCATTGTTACTAAATAAACCCGAGTATATTTTTTATTTTTTTTATTCTATTTCACGATCAATTCCTAATAAATTTTCTGGTCTTTTAATAGCATTATTTTCATTATTAATAATTTTAATTTTTCCTTTTATTAAAAAAAATAATTTAATTCAAAATAATAAATTTAATTTTAAAATAATTTTTTTTAACATAATTTTTTTTTAAATTTTAATTTCAATTTTAGGTCAATAGTTAAATAAAGCACATAACTTTGAAAATATGCTTCAGAATTTTATAATGCTTAAAAAATGAAATAATTGAACCGGGAGGTTCGCCCACGCCGAATTCCCCCACAGCGGTAACACTGCGAGCGTTAGCGATAAGTGTCGCACTCGCAATCGGCGAGCTGCGTATACGGTTACGATAAGTCAGTCTAAGTCTAAGTCTAAGTCTAGTTACCGAGCTCGTCGAGTTACCGGTTCACCTACGATCGGTCGATAGTATAGTTAGTCTCTCGTTACCCGCTGTGTGTACGTTATTTATCTAGTCAACGTTTGTAATCGAATCTCGCGATCGGGTGGCTCATCGAGAGCCAAGTAAACTGTAACCGTGATTCTATTGTGTGTATTTATATTATCGAATACATCAGTTTCCGACTTGTGTTAATGATTGCTGGAGTTTGTACCGAAACCTACCTTTCCTGGGAACCTGGTCTGAGCTGGGTGGGCTCAGACAGAGAGAGAGCTACGCGTAAGTTAATACCATCGAAACGCGTCGCAGCCGTACACGGGCACTTTACCATCCTCACTTCCAGTCTCATCCCTTGCCTTAGGGAGAATCAATAATACAAACCACCCAATTCATAATTAAGTTTTTAATTTTTAAACCAACAAAAATTGAAATTAAATTTTTCGAAGTTTTTTTCCTTTTATAAAAAAGAGAATTTAGCGCTGAAGAGTGCAAAGATAACATATCCAACTTTCAGCGCTCTAAATGTATTTTTCGGGGAGTTGAATCATTTCACGGTGTTTTATTTTTAATAATCATTCGGAACATTACAATATTCATAAAATATTTAGTTCACTGTCCATATATTACTATAAATACATATCTCTAGAAGATACTAGAGTACCTTAAAAACGGACTTTTTTAATTATACTATTTTAAAGAAATAAGTTATTCGAATAATTAATTTTCCTACATAAATAAATAAATTTTCTAAAATTTTAAGTTCTACCAACTCCGCTTATCCTAAATTTCATCAAGTATTATACAAAATATGACCTTACGTAATTTATCTTTTTATGACCTAAAACTTGGAATCGTGTGAGGTCAGGTCATTTTACGTTCAAACAGGTCTAAAAAACCAATAATTTCACACAGTTTCTCAAAAAAACGTGACTTCACGTTAAATTATACTTCCTCACGGTGGACATATGCTTTTGAGGATGACCAACTCTTCTTATTCGCCCTTTCTGCTAAAAATAAAAATAAAACAAAAGTAATGTATTCAATGGTCAACAACAGGCATAGCAGTTCTATTAACCTGATTAATAAGAAGTACAAATGGGTAAGGCTAGAATAAAGGTAATAAGTGCACAAAACTCAGCATACAAAGCGCAAACAATAAATGACATACTTGAAGAAAATTCCCTTTGGATCGAATAAATGTATTTGCCCTCTTTGAAAAGCATACTCCCAGCCACGACCCGAAGTTTTATAAAAAATATAGGAATGGAGAGGAGCACAAACAAAATAAATGAGTGCACAAACGTGCACAAACGAAGCACAAACGATTGATATTTTTCACCCCCCCACTGATAGGTGGGGCAGCATTTCTCCAGCCCCGCCCATTAAAAGAGGGGGGCACAAACGAAAATTATGTGTGCACAAACGAAGCACAAACGATTGACATATTTTTCACCCCCCACCACTGATGGGCGGGGCAGCATTTCCCCAGCCCCGCCCATTAAAAAAGGGGGGCACAAACGAAAATTATGTGTGCACAAACGTGCACAAACAAAGCACAAACGATTGACATATTATACAACCCCCCACCTAAAATGGGCGGGGCTGCATTTCCCCAGCCCCGCCCATAGACTTTTTAAAAAATAAAAAGTTGGAAGGGAGCACAAACGAAAATAGTGGGTGCACAAACGTGCACAAACGATGCACAAACGATTGACACTATTTTCGAACCCCCACTTGAAATGGGCGGGGCCAGCGAAATGGACCTAAACAATTAGATATTGGAGGTATGACAGTTAAGTGCGTATATTGCAACGCGTTATCTTTCAAAGAGGAATTGGGACATGTAGCAAATAATTGTTGTCATAAAGGTAAAATTCAGTTACTGCCTTTACATGAATATCAAAACAGCATTAAAAGAAATGATGTTTGATGAAAGATGCCGCGAATATAGAACTTTTAGAAATAATATTCGATCTTATAATAGCTCGTTTGCACTTGCTACTTTCTATATTAAGCAATGCGACGAAATTTCGCGTGGCCCTTACATGTTAAAAATCTTGAGAAAGGTGTACCATATTGCTACAACATCATTAAATTCCAATATAAATCCTAGAAATGGTCAGATTTATATATATGATGTAAATGAGGCGGTAAATCATCGTTTAAATACTGAAAATACAGAAAAAGTCATTATAAAAAAATTAGAGGAGATTTTACGAAAAGTAAATCCATATGTAAACAAGTATAAATCTCTATACCAAAAACATTTAGAATCAAGAGAAGAAGAATATAGATTAAATTTTATACGACTTGATTATGATGATATGAAGCGATATAATAAACCTATTTCCGGAGAGATAGCAGCAATAATAGTATCAAAGGACGGAGCAGTACCTCATAATTTAGACTTTTCTGTTTACCCTATAAATGATAAAGAGTATGAAATTTTAAATAAAAATTCACCTCATATAGACCCTATGTGCTTTCCTTTATTGTTTCCAAGAGGTAATTTGGGATGGTCATACACGATGCGATGTGAAGATAATAAAGTATCACCTCTACAATTTTATAGTTATCGCTTAGCATATAGAAACGATTTATGCCCATTGATAAATGCAGGATGGTTGACGCAACAGTATGTCATTCATGCATATATTATTATAGAATCTAATAGATTAGCTTATATTAGAAACAATCAAGGAAAACTGCGCTCAGAATGTTACCAAGGAATTGTTGATCATGTAGAAAAACGCAATGGAAATACTTCCGACTCTATTCCTCTTGGAACATTAATTATATTACCATCTACATATATAGGAGGACCAAGGAATATGCATCAGTTATATTTAGATGCTATGACTATAGCTAGGAAAGTAGGTAGGCCAGACTTGTTTATAACTATGACGTGCAATCCAAAATGGCCTGAATTACAGAGAATTCTAAAAAAGTTTCCTTCAGGCACAAATATTAATGATATACCTACCATTGTATGTAGGGTGTTTTATATGAAAGTTACCCATTTAATAAAGGAGTTAATGAGTGGAAAAGTATTTGGACCTATACTTGGTTTCATCTATACTATAGAATTCCAAAAGAGAGGATTACCTCACTGTCACATGTTATTTATTTTGCGGCCAGATAAAAAACTATTAACATCAGATGATATTGATAAATTCATCACTGTAGAAATTCCTCAAAAAAATTTACAGTGTTGGGATAAAGAAAAACAAAAATATACTAAGTATTTTCCCAAACCATTTGTTGATGAAACTAATATATTGGGTGGTAGTTACCCAAAATACAAAACAAGAGATAACCATAGTGAATGTCATACATATAAATCAAAATTTGGTAATCAAAGAGAATATGTAGATAATGGAATGGTTGTACCATACACTCCATATTTATTGCAAAAATTCGACTGCCACATAAACGTTGAATACTGTTCATCTATAATGAGCATCAAATATATACACAAGTATATACATAAGGGTCACGATAGAGCCAAAATTACGATAAATAAGACAAATGATGAAGATGAGATTAAACAGTATATTGATACACGGTATTTAAGCGGGATGGAATGCGCGTGGCATATTTTAGAACTACCTCTTCATGATAGAAGTCACACTGTTATAAGGCTTCCAGTACATTCGCCTAATCAGCAGTATGTTACTTTTCTACCAAAACAGGAACAGACAGTAGCAACCAACAAAAAAAAATCCAAAGTAAATTGTTGGGTTGGTTCGATTTAAATCAGAGAACGCTAGAGGCTAAGGAAATATCATATATCGATATCCCTTCGTATTATAGATGGGACGAAAATTCCAAAAATTAGAGAAAAAGAAAAATTAAAATTAATGTGGTATCGCGATTAATTAACATATCACCAAAAGATGTAGAAAGGTTTCATCTGAAATTATTATTGTTAAGAGTTAAAGGTGCAACCAGTTATGAAGATTTAAGGACATATAATGGGAAAATAAGTTCTACTTATCGACAATGAGAAGTTATGAAGGATGCTTCCAATATATTAATGCCCAAAAGATTGAGAAATTTCTTTATTTGGTATATTATTGGAGAGATGCCACCAGATATACTACATTTATAGAATATGTATAAAGCATGCTTATGCGAGGACTTTTTAGGGGACGAACATATAAAAGAGCAACAACTCTTAAATTATATTCAGGAGGTATTATTTAAAGAGGGTATGAATATGAAAATGTTTGGATTACCAGAACCTGAGGCAATTTTGCCTAATTTTGAATCATTTGTAGAAGAGGAGTGTGTAAATATCAATACTATTATATCTAACCTCAATATTGAACAAAGAAAAATTTATAACGATATTATAGAAGATCTGAAAATGAATAAAAAATTTTTGCTATTTCATTGATGGCCCTGGTGGTAGCGGGAAAACATATTTATATAACGCTATATACAAGGTCTTATCTACAATGAATATGAAAGTTGCAAGTGTAGCATGGACAGGAATCGCCTCTATATTGTTACTAAATGGAATTACATCCTACAAATTATTTAATTTACCTATTAATTTGTCTGAAGATAGTGTTTGTTTTTTAAATAAAATTCAAAAAGAAAAATTATATTCTTTAGATGTCGTAATATGGGATGAGGTTGTAGGCAAGGTGGGAGATTTTTATGAGAGTAGCCTACAAAAAGCTGTCGCAATGTGCTGCGACGGCAAAAGAGAAGCTGTCGCAAATGTTATGCGATGGCAAAAGCTGTCGCAAGCGTTGTGCGATGGCTAGGCTATCGCAAATATTTGTGCGACGGCAAGAAGCTGTCGGAAGCAGTCGTGCGACGGCGAGGGCTGTCGCAATCAGTCGTGTGACGGCCAAGACGTTCGTTTATTAATAAGTTAAAATTCGCAACGGAATTAATCTGTCGCAATATGCAACATGAGAGAAAAGAAATAGGCAGGTGTTCATTCCAATATATTATACGTAGGACTAATCGACTTCTACTGTGTTCATTACATTTTACAGCTGAGTATTTATAGAAAATCTTAAAATTACGATAGCCAATGAGGATAGAGAGAAAAAAAAAATGATAAAATTCGTAGCTAGATTTTACACTACGGTATTATACACCTGCTTATATCCGAAGTATTTTTTTCCAATACAGTATTAACACCACAAGGTATCCATGATACCAAAGAACACTTTTGATATGGTAGATAGGACTTTAAGAGATCTTATGAATAATAATATATTGTTTGGTGGGAAAACAGTTATTTTTGGAGGGGATTTCCGGCAAATCTTACCTGTAATAAAATGTGGCAGCAAGAATCAAGTAATTAATAATATCATCAAAAATTCAGTATATTGGAAGGATATCAAAACATATGAATTAACAATAAACATGCAAGCTGTAAATGATCAAAACTTCTCAAAATGGTTACTAAAAATTGATAATGGTGAAATTTCACAACTGTTGATAGAATCTGGACAAGAATGTGAAGATTTAGTTAATGAAATGTATGCTGGAGTTCACGATGAAAGTATCATATCGAATCAAGCAATTTTTCAATTTCACCATCAGGACTCCCCCCTCATAAATTACGACTAAAAGTAGGTGCAGTAGTTATGTTGATTCGAAATTTGTCAGTTTTATCAGGATTGTACAACGGTACAAGATTAATAGTTCGAAAAATATATACACGAATGTTGGTAATAGAAATAATGACAGGTACTCAAAAAGGAAACATCGCCGAAATACCAAGAATGGAACTAAATACCTCCGAAAATAAGGAATTGCCATTTATAATGTATAGACGTCAATTTCCAATAAAACTTGCATATGCCGTTACCATACATAAAGCTCAAGGTCAAACATACGATTCAATTGGATTATATATGAACCACGAAATTTTCAGCCACGGACAACTGTATGTGGCATTATCAAGATGCAAAAATAAAAACAACATTAAAATACAATCAACAAAAAATGTTATAAATAATATAGTGTAGGCGATAACGCCACACATTAACGTTCTTTCGTTCCGAATTATGAACAAGTTCGTTCTAACTAATTATAAGTTTGTACAGGCGGCCACACTGATCTGGTGTGACCGCCTATAAATACAAGTGTTACATTCTAACTGATACAGTTTATGTTCCTTTTATGTCTAATACAGATCTCTCCCACGAAAGCTCTCTTCTCTTTTTTCTCATCTGTCTTCGCACGCGCGTGTTGTACAACACGCAGCGGGCGCTTAAGGATCTTTTCCTCCACTATTCCAGTCTACGTACGCGCGTCTTGTATAACACGCAGCGGGCGCTGCTTAGGGGTTTCTCTTCGGCTAATTCAGTCTACGCACGCGCGTGTTGTATAACACGCAGCGGGCGCATAAATATGGGCTTAATTGCTATTATTAACACGTTTAGTACTCAACACGCGCGTGTTGTATAACACGCAGCGTGTTCCTTGTTAGGGGCATAAATCTTTTTAACGCAGTCTTCTTAAACACGCGCGTGTTATATAACACGCCGCGTGTTCCCGTCTAGTCAGGGGAATAAGTCGCATACTAGATACTACTGCTCTTTTCCACAGCTATAACGCGACAATAGTGTATAAAGAGATATTAAAGTAAAGAAGAGTTTGAAAAAGGTAAGTGATGTTTTTTACTACTTCTTTATAATTTATTTTTACCTACTTATAAATGATTTCTTAACTTTACAATTTAACATTTTTTCATACTTCTGTTTCAGAGTGACGGATAAATTTTTGCATTCTGTGCGTCTAAGCGCGTTTTGAGTTTAAATAGATAATACCACATACAATTGTCCATGCCTAATAATTCATTTGAATTGTATATTTAATTCTAAGCTGTATCAGCGGTGTATTTCCCTACAAACCAAACTAAGCCATGGTTTGGAGCGGCAACATTTTAGGGGCGGCATTTTTTGAAGGAAGGGAAAAAAGAGAGGAAGAAAAGAAAGGAAGAAAGAAGAAGAAGAAGAAAGAAAAAACTGTAGGCCTACACTAAACATTCCGCACTTTTAGGGTGATTTGGGATAGCAGATATTTTGGTAGCATTCGCTGTACACCGCACAACCCACCAACGGCGCGTATACACAACTCTCCGTGAAAAGTCGAAGAAAGATAATGTAAAAAATTCAATTCCTTCTGTTTTGCTTTTGTAATAATTTTATAAATGAGTAGATGTTTTGTATTTTTGACATTTTAGGTCACTGAGTGATAGACAGATGGATATGTATAATAAAATAAATATTATAGGTCTACTATTTTTCTTTTTTTTTTTTTTTTTTTTACAAAAAATACGCAGTGCAAAAGAAAAATTTTTCTTTATCCTCAATTTCCATTCCCGGTTCTGTCGCGAGGTGAAAACTAAGAAACGTAGAAATCAGTAAAAATCATTATTCAGAAATTATTATTCAGAAGAAAAAAAAAAAAAGTTGCTATCGCTCTTATAACTCGGGGCCTTAGGGGCGGAAGGTGACACTTGGTTTGTAGGCGGCAAAACCTTAAATCCGCCGCTGAGCTGTATAATATATAATTATGGTCATTCTTAATATTTTCTACATTAAACAGTAGTATAAAATATTTTAATAATCTTATTATGTTTTGATTTAAATCACGCTTAAATTCACTTTAATAAAAAATGTGTACGATACATGTTTATGTGGCATAGGGTTGGGCCGCGCAGCGGCCAGGGGCGTAGCCCTTAGTTTAGATTAAATGACTGGTTTGAATCCACATAAAATTTTCAAATCATCAATTTCAGTTTCATTGAATAAGTAAATACATAATAGTTGCTTAATGATGCCAAAAATACATGCAAAAATTTCATTCGTCCCAATTTTGCATGTCGACTGCGTAGTGGCTAGCTGAGAAATTCATTACAAGAAATAGAGTCTGCTGTAAGGAGAGTAATCTGAAACTACTTTTTCTCGAGTATCACTTCCCATCAAATTAATCGCTCCACGAAATGTTGACACTTTTATTAAAAAACCACGCGTGGAAATTGCTTCCTAATTTATAACGAGTTACCTAAAGCATACATGGACATATTTATAGGTATCGTTTTTCCTGCTCTACGAATGACATCCGCTGATAGAGGTTCAATGAGTTCGACAATCAGCTTGTTCTTTTTATACTAGCTGGGAAACCCGCCCCTCGTGCGGGAACAGTGTTCTCTTTTAAAGAATTATCGAAAAATATGAAAACTAAACTGTTGAACTTTTGTCACCAAATTCCAACAAAAGGGTAATAACAATGAAGAAAATAAAAATGATCACATAAAGAAATAGAGAACTAACATAAGGAAACAGGTTACTAAAAAATAAAAAAATCTAAGTAGCCATGCTGCATTATTGGAGTTGAGTCTTTAATTGGGGCTTGTTCAGGTTTGCATAAAAGGTGCTAACCTCTTTATGTCTACAGGCCACACCCGATACAAAGTTTGAAAATCCCTACCTTACCCCTTCCAAACCTACTTAAGAAGTTGAATTTAGAACAAATGTGGTATTTCTTCCCGTGCAATAATTGTGTAAACACATACTTATTTCGTTAGTCACTTGGGCTAATTTCATCACATGACATCATAATTAATATTGATCTCTCGTGCACCCCACCCATATTATTCTCCTGCTTTCCAACATCAAGTATGGAGATGAGTTGGGGATGTAGTATATTTGTTATTCACAATAATCATATAAATTCATATTAATTACATTTTTACCAATTTGAGGCTCCTCATCAACCTCCACTCAACTTTGATAATCCGCTATTTTGGATCAATTTTGACCCAAACTTAAGATATTATATTCTGGTAATAAACTAACTCTACATACAAAGTTTACCCTTTGTAAATCAATTAGTTGAGGAGATATAGACATTTTAAGAAATTTTATACTCAAAAATTCCTCAAGAAGCTATTCCTTTCAACTCCTCTCCACATATGAATTCATATTAATTGCATTTTAATTAATTTGAGGGTCCTCAAGCTCTACTCAAATTTTGATAATCTGACATTTTGAATCTATTTTGGATCTATTTTGATCCAAATTCAAGAGGTAATATTCTGGTCATCAACCAACTCTACAATCAAAGTTAGACCTTCCTAAACTAATTTGGTGAAAAGATATAGAAAACGACCTTGAAACGCGCCACTTTCATCACACATAGTCCCATAGCGCGATGTTTGATATATGCCTCCGCGTTACGCAGCTATTTTTTATTCTCACGCGCGAATGACAACTCAAACAACATTTAAGTGCCGTAGATTGACTCCTTAATTGCAAATTCAATATAAGTACGCATCAGCATCAGAGAAGACACTTTAATACAGATTAGGCACGAATAATGTAGTATTCAACAGAATAAATATAAGGTACTGATTTTAGAAATAGTTTGAGTTTCTCAATGTTATATACTACGACATGTGATTATTTATCAATAATTTTCGAAAAATATTCGGCCACTAAACCCTTGTAAGCTTAATTATTGCCTTTAAATATAGCACCAAAGCGCTTATCAGAGGTCTCAAGATTCATGGCCTGTACTCAAAGTAGTTTGACCTATAACAGGTTACACCATTTGAGATCACGTGAAAAATTTCAACTTTATTTTTTCAAGTGCATTGTTTACTGATGACGTCAATATGAGCAACTGTGAGTTGATAATATCAACAGCCAATAAGGCATCAGTCTTAGTGAGCATTGATAAAATTTCGGTTTCCTCCCTTACGCCGCAAAAGTGATGAGTCCACGTGTATATTTAGCTGCTCATATTGACATCATTCAGAACCAAATATTTTTCATTTTCATTGGTTGTTGTTCTCAGACTCTTGTGGCTGGGAGAACCAATAGAAATTTACTAAAATTTCTTGGTGGCCAGCTGGAATTAAACGCACCTACTTCTTTAAATGCTGATTCGTCGAAACAGTCATCCAATCCTATCGAACCTTCGGTTAATTATTTCGACATGTGTACCTTGAGTTCCGCTAATTTACGTGATAAAATCATCGTGAATGTTTCTATCGAAGGTAAAAATGCTTCGTTAGAACTTGATTCTAGTGTGGCGGTTACTACAATGTCCTTGAAAAACATTAAAAACATTGTGCCAAATATTCAACTGAAGCCAACGGATGTTAAACTTCGCCCTTACACCGAAGAAATTATTGCACCAATGGGTGTTGTTGAAGTTACTGCTACGTGTAATGGAATTACTTCGCGTGCTGATATTTACATAATGAAGGAAGATTATGCGTCTATGCTAGGGCGTGAATGGATTCGTCGTTTCCAAATATTTCCCGAAATTATGAACGTTCCTGTCGACGAAACTCCTCAAAATAGATTGAAGATGTTAATCTTTGAATTTAGCGATCTATTCAAGGAAGAAATTGGTAAGGTCCCTAATTACGAATATTCGTTGCCTATTAAAAGCGATACGCCACGAGTGTTTATCAAACCAAGAATATTACCCTACGCTATTAGACCCCTAGTTGAAGCTGAACTAAATAACCTTGAAGCACAAGGTATCATCTCTAAAATTGACCACCCCTCATGGGAAACTCCAATTGTGCCTGTTGTGAAGGGTAATAAAGTTCGTATTTGCGGAGACTACAAGATTACATTGAATAAAGTGCTCAAAGATGACAAGTATCCATTGCCACGTATTCGCGATATTTTGGCAAGATTAGAAGGTGGCAAATTTTTCTATACCTTAGATGTTCATAAGGCGTATATGAACCTCAGTGTTGATTCCAAAAGCGCGGAACTCCAGACTATTAGTACACATAAGGGGACTTATGCGGTGCACAGACTTATGTTTGGTATCAAAGTTGCTCCTCAAGTCTGGCAGCGCTTTATCAATCAACTACTCGGTGATATTGAAGGAGTTTCCTGCTTCTTTGATGACATAAAAATTCAGGGTAGCGATATCATTCAACTGGAAACTCGTCTACGTTCTGTTTTTGTGAAGCTACGTCAAAGCAACCTGCGCCTAAATAAAAGCAAGTGCCAATTTCTTCAAAAGACCATCAAATATTTGGGATTTGAAATCGATGCAGATGGTATCCATCAGACTCAAGACATGGTTGATACAATTCTCAAAGCGAACCCTCCAACTAATGTATCCGAACTACGTAGTTATCTCGGCTTGGTAGGATATTACCACATGTTCATACCCAACCTATCATCTATTGTTGAACCGTTAAACCGTTTATTAAGGAAAGGTATATCATTTACTTGGTCACCAAGCTGTCAGTTTGCCTTCGATTGGTTAAAAAGTGAAATTGCAAGTAAACGCGTTTTAACTCCTTATAATCCGAACCTTCCAATCATATTAGCCACTGACGCGTCGCCGTACGGGATTGGTGCTTGCCTTTCTCATATGCTACCAACCGGAGAAGAGAGGCCTGTGGCATTTTGCAGCCGTACACTCACGCAAACTGAGCGTAATTACAATCAACTCGACAAAGAAGCCACTGCTATATACTGGGCCGTTAAGAAATTCTTCGTGTACCTATTCGGCACTAAATTCATTTTGATCACTGACCATAAGCCACTAACTACAATTTTGCATCCTTCGAAGAACCTACCAGAGATGTCAGCTGCTCGTTTATTAAGGTACGCTCAATTTCTCAGTAATTTTAATTACGAGATTCGTTACCGTGAGACTACAAAACATTCCAATGCTGATTTTGCATCGCGATTTCCATTGAGAACTTACGACGCAGTCGACGATAATTACATTTCCGTTTGTACCTTGGAACAAATCAAAATCCTACCCGTTAAATACGAAGATATTGTTCGTGAAAAAGCCAATAATCCTGAATTAAAAGCCGTTTACAATGCGTTACAAACTGGTTCCACCTTAGTTAATACAATTTTCGCTGGAAAAGATGGTGAATTCAGCCTAGAAAATGGTTGCATTTTCAGAGGCGTACGCGTTGTTATTCCAAGTAAACTTCGCACACTCATTCTCAAGGAACTTCACAGCGCTCACATTGGCATGTCAAAAATGAAAAATCTTGCACGTCAATATTGTAACTGGTGTCGAATCAACTGGCGTCGATTCGATAAAGATATCGAAACCATGGTAAAGGAATGTTCGAGTTGTCAAGAGTTCCGGAATAATCCACCAAAATTCACATCTCATCCGTGGTATTACCCGGAACAACCCTGGTGTCGAATCCATTTAGATTTTGCAGGACCATTCATGGGTCATTAATTCTTCCTGATCGTAGACGCGCATAGTAAGTGGGTGGAAATTTTTATTATGTCATCGATTACTACTTCACTTACTATACATAATCTCCGCGAAACATTCGCTTGCTTTGGATTGCCCAATCATATTGTGAGTGACAATGGGCCTCAATTTTGTAGTGAAGAATTCCAAGAATTCCTAAAAATGAACGGTATTGGTCATAAGCTTTCAGCGCCTTACCACCCCGCAACCAATGGGCAAGTAGAACGTTACGTTCAAGAACTAAAAAAAGGTTTGAAGAAAATGACTTTAGACGGGGGAAATCTTCGTGAAAATTTAGCGAACTATTTACTGATGCAACACAAAACAGCACATTCCTTAACTGGCTTGTCCCCTGCAGAATTAATGCTCAAGGTCAACTTCAAAACGCGGTTAGATCTTCTTAAAAGAAACAGCAACTCCGTGCGTGACGAGCAGTCTAAAAACATAAAACCTATACCTCGAACATTTAGCACCAATCAATCTATAAATTTCCGTATGTATGGGCCGAACAAGAAATGGTCAACGGGTGAGGTAGTCAACGTAGAAGGTCCACTTAACTACGAAATTCGTGATGCGTACGGCAATCTCCACCGCCGACATGCAGATCAAATCGTCAGCAAATCCCCACAGCCTACTGAGGCAGTGGTTGAACCTGCGCAACCTGAAACTACAGAAGAAACAACTTCTACGAGTCCTGTTGTTGAAAACGAACCAATTCTTCGCCGATCCCAAAGAACGCGAAAAGCTCCCATTAAATTAGACTTGTAATTGATTTTTATTTTTATTAGTTTTAGATTTACTCATACTTTCTTTTATTTTATCGATTTTTTAAATTTACATAGTAAAAAAATATTTTTATTAAGAGAGGAGAGATTGTTATATCTCGTTGGCTTAATCTAGTTATAATCTCCGCCAATGGGATTGCAGTATTTTTAAACGCTTCTCATTGGCTAAGGGTTTTTTAGCCTTTTAATATAAATATAAGTTAAGTTCCCGTTTATTTCACTTGTGTATCGTTTGTGTTATGTGAATGTTCTTCTTAATAAAGAAATCAAAAGTCTAGTGTTGTGTTTCTCAAGAACTGAAGACAGAATAACCTACGTTGCTGAACCTGTGTCCATAAACTTTTTACCATTCATCCAATCACCTCCCAGTGACTATGGTACTATATCAACTGCACTGAACGAAGCGATATTGCATTTTTCTAAATTGAAACAAATTTCTACAATATGTACGTTTGATCAACCACTTTATTATAAGGCCAGAGAGATTGGAGCAATGCGAAGTTCAGGTAAGCCTATATCAAAAATTGTGGTTCGATTAGGAGGTTTTCATACAGTCATGTCATTTCTTGGATGTATAGGTCACATAATGGCTGGTAGTGGTTTACGGGAGGTGCTCAGCGAAATATATGCACCTGTGAGCGTAGAAAAGATGCTGTGTGGCCATGCATTTGCAAGATCAGTACGAGTCCATTTATTAATGCAAGAGGCTCTCTTACATGTAATATTTCCATCAGTTACATTAACAGAAGATGAAAATGTCACAATTTCACCAATCATTAATATGTTTGAGAATAAGAGGCCGCCTTCCCTGAATAAGCTACCTCTCCTAGATGAAATTCATAAAAAATTCGTTGATACTTTGGAAAAAATAAAGAGCCGAAGTCCCACAAGTGAGTTGTGGTTACAGTACTTCAATATGGTTACCTTACTTCGAAACTTTATTCATGCGGAGCGAAACGGTGATTGGGAACTACATCTAGCAGGCGTAAAAACTATGATTCCATACTTCAAGTCATGTGGTCACTACTTATATGCAAAGTCTGCTCATATGTACCTTCAAGATATGTATAACTTAAAGAATAATATGGATCGTACAAAATATGAATATTTCATAAATAAAAATTTCGAGATTCGACGATCTGAGAAGTGGTAGTCTGGAACGTGGAGTGACATGATAATTGAACAGAGTTTAATGAAATCACGTAAAACATTTGGTGGACTAGTTCACAGACGTGGCTGGAGTGAAAGTGTGATGAGCTTATGGATAATGAAGATGCCAGTGTGCAACTTCATTATAGATCAATTTGAAAAATACTGTGATGTTGATTACTTTGAAAGTGAGCAGCATAAAGACTGGGGTGAATCAAGAATGATTAGAGATAAAGAAGACTTGGAAAATCTGATGAAATTTTTTAATACTTATCCTCCATTCCCCGTGTCTACTAAACTTACGTCAATTGTTTTTGGAATAATAGCTGACGCATCAGTAAGGTCCATTTCGCTGGCCCCCCCCCATTTTAAGTGGGGGTTCGAAAATAGTGTCAATCGTTTGTGCATCGTTTGTGCACGTTTGTGCATCCACTATTTTTGTTTGTGCTCCCTTCCAACTTTTTATTTTTTAAAAAGTCTATATGCGGGGCTGGGGAAATGCAGCCTCGCCCATTTTAGGTGGGGGGTTGTAGAATATGTCAATCGTATGTGCTTCGTTTGTGCATGTTTGTGCGCACATCATTTTCGTTTGTGTTCCTCTCCATTGTTATATTTTTGTAAAACTTCGGGGCGGGGCCTGGTAGCGTGCTTTTCAAGGAGGGGCAATACATTTATTCGACTCCAAAGGGAATTTTCTTCAAGTACGTCATTTATTGTTTGTGCTTTGTATGCTGAGTTTTGTGCACTTATTACCTTTATTCTAGCCCTACACATTTGTACTTCTTATTAATCAGGTTAATAGAACTGCTATGCCTGTTGTGAACCATTTTGAATACATTACTTTTGTTTTATTTTTATTTTTAGCAGAAAGGGCGAATAAGAAGAGTTGGTCATCCTCAAAAGCATATGTCCACCGTGAGGAAGTATAATTTAACGTGAAGTCAGGTTTTTTGAAAAACTGTGTGAAATTATTGGTTTTTTAGACCTATTTAAACATAAAACGACCTGACCTCATACGATTCCAAGTTTTAGGTTATAAAAAGATAAATTATGTGAGGTCATACTTTGTATAATACTTGATGAAATTTAGGATAAGCGGAGTTGGTAGAACTTTGAATTTTAGAAAATTTATTTATTTATGTAGGAAAATTAATTATTCGAATAACTTTCTTTAAAATAGTATAATTTAAAAAGTCCACTTTTAAGATACTTTAGCATCTTCTAGTTTATATTATTAAATGTATATTTTTTAGCTCAATTTTTTTTTCTTTTTCATCTCATTAAAGGAGTGAGTCACGGACACCAACATATCCGAATTTCAGCTCCCTAAGAGCATTTTTGAGGGAGTTAAATTTGAAAAATATGTGTTCATATGATTACTTACATACTTACTTATTTACTTACTAACTTAATACTTACTTTGCCGCAAACCAAACTTTTTCAGTGTTACCACAAGGCAAGCACTGGAGTTCTGACAATGACTTTTGAAATGCAACTTACACATATGTGATAGATGCTGTAGAAAAGGCCCTTGCATGTAAAAATTCATAAATCATTGTTACTAAATAAACCAGAGTAATTTATCAAAAGTTGAATAAAGCACATAATAGGTTGTGTAACTCAGCCCTCCCCCCCCCCATTACCACGACTAGTGAGTTACGGCTGTTGCGGTTTTGCTTTCTAATAGAGAAGGGATGTATAGAACTTTTGAGTGCATTTTCAGCGAGAAAATCGAATTTAACTTTTTGGACTTTTGTCCACCTAGAATCGCAATCGGCCCCATTGTAGGGCGTTTGAGGGGTCCGCCTTTAAAATTAGGGCGTAAAAGGGACTGAGTTAATCAAGCTCCTATGCGAAAACTGATGCATCACTAATGATTTAGTGGTTATAAATTCATTTTTAAGTGAATATTTTTTCATGAAAATAGGTTGAATAATGAATCATTTCAAGGTATTTTTTTTTTAATAATCATTCGGAACATTGCAATATTCATACAATATTTAGTTTACTATCCATATTTTACTATAAATATATATCTCTCAAATATAACTCCCCGAAAAATGCATTTAGAGCGCTGATATTCGAATACGTTATCTTTGCACTCCTCAGCGCTAAATTTTCTTTTTCATAAAAGGAAAAAAACTTCGAAAAATTTAATTTCAATTTTTGTTGGTTTAAAAATTAAAACTCAATCATTTCATTTTCCAAGCATTATAAAGTTCCGAAGCATATTTTCAAAATTGTGTGCTTTATTTACCTTTTGATAAATTACTCTGGTTTATTCAATAACAATGATTTTTCATAAAATAATTAGTACTTAATGAAAAAATAAAACCTTAAAAATTTATTATTAAATTTATATTCAATTCAGAGGTCGGGCCTTTCACTCTGAGGGGTGCAATAATCACTCTGTCGCATGGCATTCCTACTTACTAAATAAGAAATTATGTCAATTTAAGAAAATATGTATTTCCATGCATACTGTTTCATTTTACTGATTTTTTTTTTCAATTCCATCTTCATTATATATTATTGTCATTATTATTTTTGAGAATTAAGGCGTTTTATTATCGATTTGTGGCACCTAAACGTTTTCTCACAATTAATAAGTCTCACGGTCTGGATGTACTTACTGCAGGGCATAGGTCACAAAACTAAGTATGTGATAGTTGATGTAGAAAGGGTCCGAAAACAAAACTGCTAGGCGGTATAACCACCATACTTTATCAACTTCAAACTCAAAAATATGGTATAAATACGTAATTTTGCGACATTTCGGCCGCACCACGTTGTGAAGGAACGTTTTTAGAATAAAAAAAATAATAATATGATTTTTTACAAGCAAGGGCCCACAACAGGCATAGCAGTTCTATTAACCTGATTAATAAGAAGTACAAATGTGTAGGGCTAGAATAAAGGTAATAAGTGCACAAAACTCAGCATACAAAGCACAAACAATAAATGACGTACTTGAAGAAAATTCCCTTTGGAGTCGAATAAATGTATTGCCCCTCCTTGAAAAGCACGCTACCAGGCCCCGCCCCGAAGTTTTACAAAAATATAACAATGGAGAGGAGCACAAACGAAAATGATGTGCGCACAAACATGCACAAACGAAGCACATACGATTGACATATTCTACAACCCCCCCACCTAAAATGGGCGGGGCTGCATTTCTCCAGCCCCGCCTATAGACTTTTTAAAAAATAAAAAGTTGGAAGGGAGCACAAACAAAAATAGTGGATGCACAAACGTGCACAAACGATGCACAAACGATTGACACTGTTTTCGAACCCCCACTTAAAATGGGCGGGGCCAGCGAAATGGATGTAATAGAGAAAAAATTAGATAATGAAACAATATTCTTGAGGATTTATGTGACTACAAAGTCTGACATGACATTTAAGAAAGAAGGCATTAAATTATTCACATATAATTTAGGAAATGGTCAAACTATTATCATTTTATCAAAAATTGATTTTATTAACGAAAAAGTAGATAAAATAGGATACAAATTAATTAAGAATTCATATTTCAAAGGTAAAGAAAATAAATTATATCTTATAGATGGAAATGAAATTGATTCTAATGAGGTGAATAATCTGGAGACATTTTTATTCTTTAATAAGCTAAAAGATATCAGGAATGCATTAAAAGAATCATTAAAATCAACATTCAATCAAATCAATAAAAATGATATAATAATTATAAAAATCGTATTTCGATTAATTTTATTTAATTTTTTCTAATATAAAAATGTGGTTTTTAAAAATATATTTATTACTTCTTCTTTTCGGTTTGTCTAAACAAGAATATGATTTATTCATGAGAACTGAACATAGGATTGGAGAAAATGATATTTTGTTGTTTTGTAATGCGACATTTTCAGAACAAGAATTTGTATATCGACTAGAATGGTTGAAAAATAATAATACGGTAAATATTGATAATTTCGAATATCTGAACTCTCCTACAAGAAAAAAGATTGAGGTTGTTTCATTATTAAAAATTGCGAAAGACTAAAGGTGATTATGTATGTAGAATCAAAACCAAAAATTGGGTGTAGTCAATGTATATAATAAAACTATTTCATTATTAAAATCTCATAAAACTTCCTTACCTATAACTCAAACTTGGGTAAAATTACTCATAGAAACAGAAGGATCTAATATTAAAATCCCATGCGTTTATGATGCAAACAAATTTTAGAAAAATTATAAATGGTATGATTACTAAGTATAATAAATCAATTACTTCTAATGCTCGATTTCTAACTACAGATCTTTTCATTGGCATAAATAATTTGAAGTTGAGTGATCAAAATTTATACAGATGTGTGTGTGAGTCCTAATAATGAATTTTATACAGTTTTGATTGTTACTAAAAATTATAAAAAAAATTAATTTCAGTTATTAATTACCACCCTGACAATTGTCAGGACGGTAATCTTTACAAAGTAAAGCAACGGAAAGTTTTACTTCATAGTTTATGCATATCAATTTCACTTCCTTCTTGGATGGATGCGTTTAGTTGCACCATGTCATTAAAACAAATATTTTAATTTCATGTAAAATTCGCATGAAGAGTTCAATAAATGTAGCACAAAAGGTAGCAAACAAAAAATATTTCGCACACAACTTTATCAGTGTCATTTTGTGCTAAATATCTGATAAAATTGAGTTTGTTCTAGGATCGATTTTGTGTTAAATATCTGATAAAACTGAGTTTGTCCCCAGGATCAATTTTGGTTAAATATCTGATAAAATTGAGTTTGTCCCCAGGATCGATTTTGTGCTAAATATCTGATAAAATTGTGTTTGTTCCAGCATTAGGTATAATACATACTACTTGTATATTTCAAATTTCAAGTGAAACAGATAAGTCGTATTTGAGAATCAAGGAGGTACGAAAATGATCATCTGGCAGACAAATCAGTATGCAATTGTGTATGTAAAATAGAGTCTTAAATACTCTACTTATGAAGAAGTTTAATTACTTATGAGCATGATGATTGATGAATTGATGATAAAAAAATTTTTCCCACATCATTTCTGTGCATCCCCATGGAAAAAAGAAATAATTCAGCAGTGAAAGGTTTATAAATCTATGTTAAAATCAATTTATAAATTTAGGCGAGACTCTGGCATATAGAACCACCATTTTTTAGTTTGCTCTAAAATACGCTGTAATTTCAAAAAATATCTGGGAAAAGCTTTTGTAGGCGCTCTCTACCGTCACAATCTATAATTATACCATTTACCTACTTGTTTTGTTTACCTACCTAATATTCATCCGTTTTTTTGTTTTGTATTAATACCTAACCTGTAATAGCCATATTGTAACATTTTTCTTTTTTAGCCAAGCAACCCTATTTTTCGTTATTATAAATACTGGCGTAGAGAGCAGCCGAAGACGACTTGTGTTTTTACTCCATCGAATAAAGTTCTTAACGTAAAACAGTGGTTCCTTATTTTCAACCGTTAAATACTGCGACTCGATAGGGCGGCGATTGCGAGTTCTCGCGACGCTATAGATAGGACGGCGATTGCGCGTTGCGCGACGCTTAAAATAAACACGGCGATTGCGCGTTGCGCGACGCTAAAATTAAACTCGGCGATTGCGCGTTGCGCGACGCTAAAATTAAACTCGGCGATTGCGCGTTTGCGCGACGCTTAAAAATAATTACGGCGCTTGCGCGTTTGCGCGACGCTTTTTATTAAATACGGCGATTGCGCGTTTGCGCGACGCTCAATAATAAATTCGGCGATTGCGCGTTTGCGCGACGCTCAATAATAAATTCGGCGCTTGCGCGGTGCGCGACGCTTTTTATTAAATACGGCGATTGCGCGTTTGCGCGACGCTCAATAATAAATTCGGCGCTTGCGCGGTGCGCGACGCTATTATAAAAACGGCGCTTGCGAAATATTCGCGACGCTAACCGTCTCAAAAAAGTCTAACCCTCGAATCTTTGATCGGAGAACGTAAGACTCCGACAAGTGGTGCCGAAACCCGGGATCGGAAATTTTTTTTCCGATCATAACGATCTAAATTTCCAATTATTAATCGCGCTGCAAAAATGGAGCCAGAAGATGTAAAGTCTGAGCACCCGAGTATAATGGCTGACGCGGAAAAATCAACGATACCAAGTGCTACAGGAGATACCAACGCTCGATATACATCTACAATCGACCTCCAATTCCCCTCTACTCCAATTATTTCACGCTCGCTACACGCATCAACGCCGACAATGATGCCGAACTTTGACAAAATTGCTTTGTCCGATTTTCTACCCACAAATCCGTCACTTTGGTACTCACTCGCAGAACGACAATTTCGCGTTCATAAAATTACCGACGCTGAAATCATGACCAGTATTATCACTTCTAAATTACCCGGTGATGTTTTGGAACGATGTAGCGATATTTTGGAACTATCCGTCGAACCTTCTGTTACATATAACCAAATTAAAGAACGGATCATCTCCTTATACAAAATTAGTGGTGAAGAAAAACTCGACCAACTACTCCGTGAACGTGATGTTTCTCTCGGTACACGCAAACCTTCAGTCTTATTGAATGATATGCGCATCCTCGCAGGAAAGAACACCAGCGAAGAAATTTTAAAACGGCTCTGGTTACGCAGGTTACCCCAACGTATGCAGGAACATGTAGCTATCCATAAAGTTCCACTCGACTCCCTCGCTGCGATGGCCGACTCGCTTCATGCAATTATGGGCTCAAACACCAGTTCAACTTACGCCATCTCCTTAACAAGGGAAAACGCAACTTCATCGACATCACGTACTCCGTCAATCGAAGAATTGGTCGAAGCCAGGTTCGCCGAATTATCACAGAAAATCGCCGCGCTAACTTCATTAAGCCTGAGAAAAGTGTTGAGGAAAAACTAAATGAGTTATCAGCACAAATCGCCGCACTTTCTACGCAGCAAAATGAACGAAGCCGTGGTCGTTTTCGCGATCGTTCCCGTAGCCGTACCAGAACGCGAGCTCCAACTCCAACCCCGCGGAAAAACTCGCCTCAGCGTCCGGAACTCTGTTGGTATCACTGGAGATTTGGTGAAGCCGCAGAAAAGTGTATCCAGCCTTGCAATTATAAGGCACCTGTAACTGAAACAAAAACTCCTTCGGAAAACTAATAGAAGGGACAGTGATGGCGGCACACTCAACCCCTTCAACGCCATCACGCCGCTTATTTTTACGCGACAACAACTCAAAATTTGAATTTCTAATCGATAGTGGATCCGATTTCACTGTAATACCTATCAAATACGTTCGACGAAAACTCTCTCGGACTCTCAAGCCTGTCTTTTCACTATATAGCGCTAATGGTGGCTTAATTCATACCTATGGTTATGAAAAATGCAACTTCGATTTTGGCTTTAAACAACCGTTCCAATGGACTGCAATCATCGCTGATGTAGGATGCCCAATCATAGGTGCCGATTTTCTCGAGCATTTTGATCTATTACCAGATCTTCGTCGACGCGTTTAATTCATGGTAAAAACGTTTCTGCTCAAGGAACGCTACGAACATCCGTATCAGCTCGAATTAGTATGATCGATAAAAATCATATCAACGAATATACCGAATTACTCAACTCATACCCTACATTGGTACGTCCTACTCCGTTTTTAGAGACACCGAAGCATCCAATCGAACACCACATTCAAACCACAGGTCCACCGGTTTACGCAAAACCTCGTCGGCTCCATCCAAGCATGTATCACCGAGCTAAAAAAGAGTTCGAAGAGATGGTAAAATTGGGGATTGTTCGTCGTTCTAAATCACCATGGGCTTCACCGCTTCTAATTCGACCGAAACCGAATTCAACAGAAATCCGTCCATGCGGAGATTATAGAGGCTTAAATACGATCACCATCCCTGATCGCTATCCATTGCCCCACATCCGCGATATACCATCACGATTAACTGGCGCTAAAAAATTCTCTGTTATTGATTTGGTAAAGGCATTCCATCACATACCAGTCAACGCCAAAGACATAGAAAAAACAGCAATCACAACGCCATTTGGCCTCTTCGAATATTTAAGGATGCCGTTTGGGTTGCGGAACGCACCCCAAACCTATCAACGGTTTATGGACGCAATTTTGAGAGATTTTGACTTTGTCGTCGTTTACCTTGACGATATTCTTATTTTCTCAGAAAATGATGAACAGCACAAACGTCACCTAAAACAAATTCTCGAATGCTTATGTGAACACGGATTAACAATCAATCCCTCAAAATGCCAACTCGGTAAAGATGAAATTAGCTTTCTTGGACATCTCATTTCAGCTCAAGGTATTAAACCCCTACCTAGTCAAGTGGAGCGATATCAAAACTACCGTTGCCAAAAACAATTCATGAGCTACGAAGAATCATCGGATCTTTCACATTTTATCGCAACCACATACCCCATGCCGCAACTCTTCTCGCACCGCTCAACGAATTGCTGAAAGGCAAGAAGAAACGGCGTGATAAAACACCAGTGCAATGGAATGAAAATGCCCGTGCAGCGTTTGATAAGTGCAAAGAACAACTCGCAAATGCCGTGGTCCTTGCGATCCCAAATCCAAACTTTCCATTAACATTAACAACTGATGCTTCCGAAATTGGGATCGGTGGTGCTCTGAACCAAATCACGCCATCTGGAACAAGTGAGCCGCTTGGATTCTTTTCGCAAAAACTCACGGAGCGACAGCAGAGGTACCCAGCTTATGATCGCGAGCTACTAGCTATTCACGAAGCTATTCAATTTTTTAGACCACTCATCGAAGGGCACTCTAATTTTTGCGTTTACACGGACCATAAACCTCTTACTCATGCATTTAATAAAAATCCGGTGAATAATCGTAGGTATAACGCTCGACGATGCACTCAGCTCGACGCAATTGCTCAAATCACCACCAACATTAAATATATTGCGGGAAACACAAATATAGTTGCTGACATGCTCAGTAGGATTGAGTCAATCTCCGCTCCAATCTCGGTAACTGATATTGCTCGCGCTCAACTCAACTGCAAGGAAGTGCAAGCCTGGAAAAATGGTATCATGAGTCCTCCATTCAAATTAGAGGCTTACCAATTACCGGACGATCCAACTCTTTGGATCTGGTGTCTTCGCAGTAACGAAGAATCCAGGTTACGAATCTTCGTTCCCCAAGCATTACGTAAGGATATCTTTTTGCAACTTCACCATCTTTCTCATCCTAGCCCAAAGATTACACTTGAATTGATAAAACAACGCTACGTTTGGCCGAAGATGAATTCCGAAATCCGAACTTGGGCTCGAGCATGCGACTTATGCCAGAGAAGCAAAGTTTCGAGATACACAAAAACAAAATTTATTAAATTCCCAACTTCCGAGAAACTAGATCATGTGCATATTGATATAGTTGGACCACTCACAGAAAGTAATGGCTCGAAATACCTCCTCACCATGATCGACCGATTTACCCGCTGGGTAGAATTTGTACCTATGTCAACCATCACTGCAACCACAGTTGCGAAAACATTTGTCGATCAATGGATCTCGCGCTATGGATTACCAACTCGGCTTACGACTGATCGAGGAACACAGTTTACCTCCGAACTCGAAGATGCGTTATTGAAGTTACTGGGTTCCCACCACATCACAACCACTGCGTACCATCCACAATCCAATGGTGCAATTGAGCGTGTTCATCGAAAGCTAAAACAAGCATTGTGTTGCCTAGGTGGTACTTGGACCGACGTACTACCTGTCGCCTTATTAGGCCTACATGCTAGCTGCCGCGAAGATTTTCCATATTCACCAGCAGAAGCTCTATTTGGCCAAACACTCCGCTTACCAGGCGAATTTTTTGAATCTTCATCACCTTCAGCTTTGCCTCTTCCCGAATATGTCGAATCGCTGAAAAAAGCTTTTAAATTATTCAAACCAGCGCCTTTTAATCACAAAACTAACCGCAATTTCTTCATCCATCCGGAATTGAAGACAGCTAAAAAAGTATATGTTCGGATTGATCGTTCTAGAAAACCTTTAGAGTTCTACTACGAAGGACCCTACACAGTCCTTGAGAAACAGGAAAAATTTTTCAAGCTGAACATTAAAAACCAAAAAGTAACCGTTTCAATAGATCGGTTAAAACCGGCATTTTACTTAGAAGAACCTGAAATACCACCATCTGAACCTGAAACTTCACAATCCGAACTTGAAACCTCGCAATCACCAATAACACAGACAGAAAATTGGGATACCGCACTTGATGAAATGCCCAATCATTCCAATCACGAAAACCTAGATGATACACAAACACCCACACCACCCACTTCACCACCAAAACCTATCATCACACGCTTAGGTAGGACAGTGAAAGTGCCTCAACGCTACCTAGAAACGATCTCCAAAAAAGCCAAAAAAGTCAGCTGGGCAACTTGCCTTGAAAAAATTCGGTTAATTTGACTCTTTGTTTGACACTTGTATGTTTTCGCGTTTTCCATTTTCCTGATTTTCCAGTCAGTATATAATATGCATTTTTTTACCATATTTGATATTATATCCAAAGTTTTAATATTTTTTACCATACCATTTCAATTTTATCTTACTATATGTATACTTGTTGTTTCAATTCTGTTGTTTTTTATCATATTATACTTCTAATGTTTCAATCTTATTAATTTGTTGTTTATTTTATATTACGGCTCCACCTCTAAGAAGGGGAGTCTTGTAGGCGCTCTCTACCGTCGCAATCTATAATTATACCATTTACCTACTTGTTTTGTTTACCTACCTAATATTCATCCGTTTTTTTGTTTTGTATTAATACCTAACCTGTAATAGCCATATTGTAACATTTTTCTTTTTTAGCCAAGCAACCCTATTTTCTGTTATTATAAATACTGGCGTAGAGAGCAGCCGAAGATGACTTGTGTTTTTACTCCATCGAATAAAGTTCTTAACGTAAAACAGTGGTTTCTTATTTTCAACGGTTAAATACTGCGACTCGATAGGGCGGCGATTGCGAGTTCTCGCGACGCTATAGATAGGACGGCGATTGCGCGTTGCGCGACGCTTAAATATAAACACGGCGATTGCGCGTTGCGCGACGCTAAAATTAAACTCGGCGATTGCGCGTTGCGCGACGCTAAAATTAAACTCGGCGATTGCGCGTTTGCGCGACGCTTAAAAATAATTACGGCGATTGCGCGTTTGCGCGACGCTCAATAATAAATTCGGCGATTGCGCGTTTGCGCGACGCTCAATAATAAATACGGCGATTGCGCGTTTGCGCGACGCTCAATAATAAATTCGGCGCTTGCGCGGTGCGCGCCGCTATTATAAAAACGGCGCTTGCGAAATATTCGCGACGCTAACCGTCTCAAAAAAGTCTAACCCTCGAATCTTTGATCGGAGAACGTAAGACTCCGACACTTTATTATAAAGAAAAAACATTTCTCTTTCAGAATATGTGAAAATTTTTTTTTCGAAAAGCCACTTTGAGATACTCAAATTTGAAGTTTGCCGAAACACTACTTTTTCCATCTCCAAAGTGCCGGGGCGAAAAGAACCACAGTGATAAATAACTGAAATAGAATGTTAATGATTACAAAGCGATTATAGAATTACTAAATTAGTAAAAAAATGTATTTTATGAGTGAAACCAGCATCTACCCAAAAATTAAACTCATAAAATGCATATTGTCGTAACCTTTCAACTGGTGCACTCTTTATGCGCTCATTCAGAGCACATATTACATTGGAGCTATTCTAACATTAACCAACTTCAAATTTAGGTTATACATGTGACGCATCGTAAATTTATCGTGGTATTTTGGTATTTACTCTTTTTGACCTTCTATAACTAGTACCAACTCATTCAACGTTGTGGTTCTTTATGCCCGAATTTGACTTTTTCCATAAATATGGACAAAAGTGTAACTTAAATTTAAAAATTCATAAATTTCTTATGCAGGAGTGGAAAATATAATCTGCATGCAGCGAGAAAAAATTCTTTTGAAGATGCAATAAAAGTGAAATCATTTCCTTTTTATTTTATTTTATTTTTCTTATTTTTTTATTTTTTTTTTGGTGGCGTTTTTAACTGCCTTACCATCACGCCACCTCTAGGATGGTTAAATTTTAAATAGAAGGCCGCAACGTTGTAAAAGAGTCAAAATGTTATGGATATTTTGTGGGTCGTCGGTTATTTCTTGTTTGATTTTTAATGATTTTCGAATGTCGTACAATTTTGGACACAGAAAGAGAAGGTGGTTGACAGTGATATTTTGTTGATGACATAGGCTGCATATTGGTGGTGGGAGCTTTTCGAAAAGGTAACTATGTGTGAGCCTAGTGTGACCAAGTCGTAGTCTGGTGATTGTTATTTCGCTTTTCCGATCTAAGTGGTCGAGGTGTTTCCATGGTGTAACTGATTTTTTATGGGTGAAGAGTTTGGATGTGTTTTGGTAGGACCATTCTGATTGCCATTTTTGGGTGGTAATTAATGTGAAGTAAGATTTGAGGTCTGTGGGGGTAAAAATTTGAATGGGAGAAGTATTACTAGCGGTTTTTGCGAGGTGGTCGACTTTGTCGTTACCTTCAATGTTTACATGGCTGGGAATATACATCATTTCGATTGTATTTCCTGCTTGAATAAGGGAGTGTATTAAGTTTTGAATTTGGTAAATTAGGGGGGAATATGTGGTTGGCTACCTGTCTGTAGTCAGTACAGATAGAATCGTTGTTTTCTTCTTGAGACATGATGAAAAGGGATGAATGAGGTTGGACCTACTCAGACGATCTGAGCGGTCAATTTCTTTTTGTTTTCACGAAATAATTGTTCACATGTGATTTAGATTTATGTGCTATGCAAATCGGTCATACGCGATAAGAACTGTAGTATTGAACGCAATCGATAAAGAAACTATTCGTCAATGCTTTATTCGAACGCACAAACTATCGACTATCACGGAACACGTTTATACGAAAAGTCCCATTTCCTTTTTAAAATTTCTCAATTCTCGATTTTTGGTAGTACAAAATCAGTTTTTGTCTAATTGGGGAGAGGGGGGTGGGGGGACGAAAAAATGTCCGGTTGTAAAATGTTACCACCTTAAACCTCTACCAAATGCATATATTGCCAACTTTTTAGAATAAATAGCAGAGCCATAATTTTGATGATTCTTCATGCCAGGCCGATTCTATATGCCCGCGTCTCCACTACACTGAAAGAAAAAATGGATACAAAAAATGCTGACTTTATGGAATTAATGGTTGTTATTTAAAAGTGAGAAGAGTTGATAAGAATCGAGCGAGGGAAGCGAGTGAGAAATAAAAAAACGAAACGATGTGCGCGAGCGTAGCGAGCGACCAACGGGGGCCTGGGGGCGGAGCCCAGTTAATACATACACGAAAGACGAAAACAAAAAAAAAGGGACCAGAAAAGGATATTTTATAAGAGGCATTTCTTGAAAAAATCATCCGTCTAATCACTATTGTTTTTTGAAATTGCTTTTTTTGAGAGATTTTTTTTTTTGTTTTAAATAATCTTCTCTGCTTTTTGATGTTCTGGATTTGCATTGGCATCGAACTGGAGGGTTTTAATTTTTTTTTTCTATAGAATCTCCCCTACTTCGAATAATATATTTTTGTTTCAAAATTGTAATAAATGTTGGTTAAATTATCTTCGGGCGATAAATTTTGCCACAAGATATACATGTATTCATTGCTGTTATAATTCGTAATTATAATTTAATAATATTATGATCACTCTACTTAATACTAATGATAATGAAGATTGAAGTATTAAGATATTAAATATCATGTTATCATAGAAAAAAGATCGTGCGATAGCATATGAGAAATAACGAATGGTCCCGAATCTATATTCTGTTAATGCAAATTAGGAGCTGAGCAAAAAATACAGTCACAACAAAGATTCCAGAATGAAAGTGACTCCCGTCAAATTTTCAACCTGACACCGGAGTCAAAGTAGCGTCGGAGTCAAATTTTAAACCTAACTCTGGAGTCAAAGGTCGAAGCCTGAGTCAAATATTGCCTTGCCTCGAAATGAGGCTAGAGTAGGGTCAAATTTTTTGTTGACTCCTGGTCCTTGATTACTGTCTCCAATATAGGAACATCAGAACATGACTTACATATGATTGCTATTCATAAATAAAAAGGAATAAATGCTGATAATAATAAATTTTCCTTCAAAAACTATTTTTTGAATTAAAACTTTTTTTTTTCGAATGTAAGTGAAAATTTTGCTGTCCCCAAAAACCTGCCGCTCTACACGCGTGCGTAGTCATCGTTCAGGGAAATAGAAACTGGCAAGTGGGAAAACAATATATGTATCAAAAAGTTGAACATTTGCCAGATGATTACAAATGGGCCGAAATGCAAAGATTTAAAGACCTAACTCTCCCCTGACACCCCTTCCCAAATCAAGTAGACTGTAATAGCTATCGTTTTTAAGTTGGTAACTCGGCTGAAAATGTACAAAAATGAAGCTTGAAGCCTCAAAGCTAATTTTCCTCTACATAGAATTGTACCAAATTCTAATCTGCTACTCTTTTCGAACTACACTTGATGTGAATATTTCGAATCGATCTAATCAGTTTACCTAAAGAAAGCGCGTCTCAAAGAAAAGGTGTAATCTAGCAAACAAAATAATAAGCAAATGTGATGATTGCAATAGCGGATTTTTGCATTGCGGAAGTCCGCTAAAAATCACAAGTTTTCAGTGATTTGGAAATCTGATGAGGTTAAAAAAGCCTAACTAAAATTTTGCTTAGCTAACTTTGCAATCTCAGTTAGGAAGCCTATAGCTATATCAGTTTTACTTAACATTTTTTGTTTCATCATCACATTTTCTTGTCAGATACCTAATTTAAAACGGCTTACCTAACATCGTAAAATTAAACTCTTACTAAGAGTCGCTATTAAAAAAAAAGTTTGGCTTCATAATTTTAGATAATATATAAGCCCAAAATTTAGAGGCTACAAACCTTTCGAGGATCACGTTAAAACCTTCAACAGACATTCATTGGGCATGTTAAACACTACGAAAAGAATCGACGCCTACCAGCTTATATAAAAAGGTTCTTTATAACTTTCTTATTTTCCTCAAATGAAGCAAAGTGAAAAAAGGAATGAAATAAATTTTAATAAAAAATTAATTTTTGAACCGCGGGCAAAAAATCGTTCTCATTTCGTATCAAATATTTTGAAAAGAGAAGAAAAAATGGTATTTTCAACTGAGTTCCTAATTCAAAATCATAGCTATTACAACCTTCCCCATTTAGGAAGTGAAGGTTTATGATGGTCCATTGCGTCACTTAGATTGTCAAGGAGGAAAAGAAATTAAAAATTGGTCGAACTTAGTTGAAATAATTTTAATTTAACAATAAGGTTATTAAATTGTAAGCACGAGAAAACTCTAACTTGACGGCCATACAGGTTGATGCGCTTCCTCAAGTAAGTATTTATTTTCGAAATGTTCATCTAGTGGCCTCTCGCTGGCACGTACATATGCTAGGTCATAGACCTGGGTTCCTCATGAAACACGCAACGCCAAAAGTGTTTCGTTTCATATCGCGCATCGTTCGCCAATAATTGAAAAAAAAATACCAGGTGAATCGACCATTTGTGTTTTACGTGTTTTTTAATTTTTAGTGTTTTAAGCACATAAGGATTTTTTGAATCGAGGCAATGTCCTACTCGAAAAGTATCGCTGTTGAGCTATTAGTTTCGTGTATAACCCTTGGATACGACGTTATAAATTGCTCTCTCGTTAAGAGAAGGAGCATCTTCACGACTTTCCTTAATTATAATTGCAGCCTAATTAAGTACCTATATTGAGAAGCATAATACATAAAATTTCTATATAGGGTAAGTGCACCAATTATTGACACCCTTAAGGATTTTTTTACACGTTTTCCAATATTTCCCGCAAACTATGAATGGTAGCAAAAATCTGAATATAGCATATGAAACTACATCATTTAGGGAATATTTTGACCTATTTACATTCGAGTCTACCCTCATTGGTAACCCCGGTAAGAACCCCCCAAAGTGAAAAAGTGAGATGTCCCAATTATTTGACACCCTAACACCAGTTATTTTGCACCCCCTTGTACCAATTATTTTACACCCCAACGATTCATGTTAAATAAATAATAAATTGCTAAAATTGTAACAAATACAAATTTATTTAAAATAATTGGTAATAATGGCCCAAAATTAACAAAAAACTTTATTTTGAAGAAAAACGTGTTGGTGTCAATTATTTGGAGCATGTCAATTAATTGGTACACTTACCCTACACGTGTATATGTAATGCTGGTGAAAACGTAAAAAAAATTAAGAGTACACATGCGCTTATAAATATTACATACAAGCAACTGCAATAGTTATCATATTAACAAAGTCAATTTAAAAAATTAAAAAATAAATAAAGAATACAAAAAGTAAAAAACACTCTTTATAGCAACTTCATTATAAAAATTTTCCAGAAAAAAAAGAAAATAATAGAGAAAAACAAAGAATGAAAAAAACATTATCACAAAATCATAATTATAACTAAGATGAAATAATAATTAAGAAAAAATAATTTAAAATTAAAATGAATAAAGGAATATCTCATCACAAATTTACAATAATAACAAAGTAAACATTAGTACTACAAAATCGGACTTCTTTGGTGGTAAAAACATAAATAAACAACATTCTCACTAACAAAAAGAGCATGTAAGGTTAACAACGGTGGAAGGTGCATTTCCTCAGAACCCCCACTTCGGAATTTGGAAATGAAATTTAGTGCATTGGTTTGTGCCACGTTTGTGCTGATTTGTACAGCAAACCCCACCATTGTGCTACTCTCCTTCCTGAGGTATACGGAAAATAATTTGGGGATACTGAGGAAACGTCCGCACCCCCACCTCCGCTGATAGGGTTGAAACGACGGAATCGTTTGTGCTGCTTTGTACTGCAAACCCCGTCGTTTGTGCTGCAAAACACCGTCGTTTATGCTTCTTCCTTTCTTAAGAAATTCAAAAAACAAGTTGGGGTGCTGGTGAAATGAAATTTAAAAAGGTCTCTAAAAGAGTTAAGAATAATCCGATTAATTTGAATTTGGTGGCAATCGTTTGTGCTATGTGATGCGCTAATTTTCTTCTCCCTCCCCCTCTCCTCAGATTATAACATGTAAGGGGAACTCAAATATAATCTCTAGGAAACGTTTTATCACCGAATACAATAGGAAGGACTGTCCTAAGCAATTTATTAAAAATGATCGCCTATCTTCTACACCCAAACTCCTTTAAAGTGAACCATAACCCCCCAAAATAGGTTTCTTCAGTATATCTTAATAGGTGGAGAAAGTGTCCACACCCACACCTCCACCACTGGATTGAAATAGAACGAATTGTTTGTGATACATTTGTGCTGGTTTATGCTGCAAATCCCGTCATTTGTGCTACTCTCCTTCCTGAGGTATACCAAAAACAAGTGAGCGTGCTGGGGAAATGAAATTTAAAAAGCTTTATTATAGGATTGAAAATAATTCGATCACTTTGAATTTGATGGTGATCATTTGTGCTACGTTCGTGCTGGTTTGTGCTGATTCCCTTCTTGAGATATTCAAAAACCAAATCGGATTGCTGGGAAAATGAAATTGAAGAATATCTCTAAAAGGGTTGAAAATAATTTGATCGGCTTGAATTTGATGTCAATCATTTGTGCTATGTTTGTACTATGTGATTCGCCAATTTCCTCCCTCTCTACCCCTTCTTTCTCATTTTCCACTATTTCAGGCTTATTAATTTTTGTTCAACAAAAGAAAAACTTCAAGTAATCAACATTTTTAGTTGAGTTTTTGACTTGAAAACAATAGCTATTACAGCCTATCTGATTTGGGAAAGGAGCTTCGCAGAGAGTGGGGCCTTCAAATCTTTGCGTTTCAAACCATTTGTAATGAAATTTGCTCAAAAAATGGTGAGAGATTTTTATTAGAAATTCAACAAAAGCATTTTTTTGTTTCTTCGAAAAAATTCAAAATGGCAGATCACTCAAATTTTGAGGAAGGCTGGAGAAAAGTATGCAAATACAAAGTTTTGTTTTTGTTTTCACATGAAAAAGTGAGTCACCAAAACTAACATATTTAAATTTCAGTCTCTCAAATGTTTTTGAAGAGAAGTTGGAGCAAAAAACAGCTTTTTGAGGAAGTTTTGAGTCACGAAATTTCTTGAATCTTCTATATTCTCACCAAATTGACCTAGAGAAGGAAAACTTTGTGTCTGCGATTAGTTAGTGACGAAAATATGATTTTTTGAATTTGAAAAAAAAAATGGATTCAAATAGGCGATTATCAAAATTTGAGTAGAAGTTGAGAAGCCTCAGTGCCGCACTACGAGTTTTGGCCCATAGGCTTTCTTTAATTCTGTCAAGCCTAACTTTCAGTGACTTTACATTCACGTTACTCAAAATGTTGAACGGCACCATGGGGTTTTTAAATTGCTATCGTTCAGAAAATTTCACGTTCTTTCGAATGATGTATCATAAAAACCTTTTTGATTAATATTTCTGTTAGATATGGAGGTTTTAATGTTCAAAATTCCCCCCTAAATGAGAAAACTTTACAAATTGCCAAAGTAAAACATGTTTTTGAGAAAACAAAATCATTGTAACAAATTTTTGAATCATAAACGAAAAAGTAATAAGATTGCATAATTATGGTATATGCATTCATCCCCGCTCGTTTCAATTCACAAACGTATCACGGCCAGAATATCATAAATATTATACAAGTGTGGATTTTTTTTTTTTGATTTTTTTTGTTCAAATTTTCTTTATTTTTTTTTTTTGTTGAAATTAAGTAGTTTTTTTTGCCGCCCCTAAATTTTGCCACCGAAGGCCCAGGCCTACTGTGCCTATTGGCTAATATGACACTGAGGAGTCTCAAATTAGTAAAAATATAGTTAATGAACTCATATTATTATTATTGGGTATAAGAAGTATACTATATCCCCATCTTCTATATTTCGTCACCAAATCGAGCTAGAAAGGTCAAACTTCGTGTGTAGCATTAGTTGATGACTAGAATACGGCCTCTTTAATTTGAGTCAAAATGGATGAAATAGCAGACCTGAAAAATTTGAAAATAATTTGAGGAGTCTCAAATAGTTATGATTTGAGAAATATGTGTTCATATAATTATTCCGTGACAATAAATGCTGAAGGGCCTCTCTCATTAATTAGGTGAAATGGGCCCTTGACGCAAATTTGGTCAAAAGAGGTTCTAAATGTTACTTGGGACCTAAAAACATTCCACCAATTTTTGACCCCTTACCCCCACCCCTTCAAGAATTATCGCACTTTAGTATGCTTAAAAATTCAATTCGCGATATTTCCAGAAAGAACGAGAGAAAATTTTTGAAATTTTTACACATTATACGTAGTACATGTATGTTCGTACGATAATTTTTTGAAATTCTTTCCCAATTTTTTGACAGAGTTGAAAATTTCAAAAAAATAAAATAAAAAAATTTCTTGGGGTGTTAGTGCTGAATTTTTTTCCATAACTTCCTCATACCTTTAGATAGAACATATAAACTTTTCAAAGTCTCTTTAGGAGGTGCAACATGCTGAAAAAAAATGAAGTCTGAATAAAAACGTTTATTTTTCAACTACCGCTCGCAACAATAACACTTATAGACAAGTTATTTTAGGTTCGGACCCAGAAAAAATTACTGGAAAGCTGATTTTTATAATACATGGGAAGAATGCCTTTCCAAGTAATATACTAAGAGTTGCATCCCCTACCTCTCCGGCTAAATGTGAGAGGGTGCAATAACCTCTGAAAAAGTGGTTTTTTGTTTATATCTCTGAAAGGAGTCCCAGGGGGAGGGGTTAAGTAAGTCATTAAAAAAATTTTCTTCCTTTAGTTTCCTATAAGATTACGCCCAAAATGAAGGGTGGAGGAGGGTGAAAATGACCATTTTTGAAAATTTAATGTGTTTTTCAATCATACAAAAATTATGATGATGGAGAGAGGAAAAATCAATAATGGAAACAAAATTTTTCTACACTGCATTCTCTATAAAAATAAGTGCTGGTGTTTCTAGCTAAGCACCAAAGCAGGCCCAAAATATCGGAGTACAAGTAATCATCTCCATATTTTTTATACTTACATATAATGTGCATTCATAAAAATGGAGAAAGATGATTTTCATTGCATAGGTGATGTGAAATAAGAAAATGAGGTTAAGGGTAGAAAACTCGCTTTTTAGTTAATGGTGGCTTTGGGTACTTATAGTTATAAAAAAACGATTGGGAATACTTTTAAACCACCAGGAGACCTGCATCACCCTTAAAAACGCAATTTGAAGAAAATCCTTTTTAATAGCAAACAGCCTTTTTGAAACGACGAAATGAGATTAAGGTAACAGTGGAATCAAAAAATGAGTTTAAGATAAAAATCCTGTTCAGAAGCAAAACGTATAAAATTTCTTATATTTTATTTTCCATCAAGCTTCATGAAGGTAGGAGGTATACGTTCAGTGTTACACGAAAAAATGTAAGGAAATTCTCACTAAAAAATACGCAGTCAAACTTTAAGTCTAATTTCTCAAAAAAGTGATTCTTGCCATCTCTATGAGATAAAATTATTTGGGTATTCACCAAGACCCTTATTGTGCACAAAATGGCGGGAGGAAGGATAATGTTATAATATAGTAATAATTTCATTATTTTTTAATTAGGCCTACCTATATGGTAATAATGTCTTTTCGGAAAAGAAATTTATCGATATTTAATAGTTATTCATTATACTATAATACACGTAATTCGCTTAAAATGTGTAAAATGTCAAGTTTTGTGTATTTACTTCCCAGTATGGGCCCATATTTGGACATTGAAAAAAAGGCGAGTCCTTAGCTATGTAATGAATGTGTAGAATGATTTTGATTTTGTTAGCACCGATTTCATCAACTTAAAGTGGGAGCCCCTTTGTTCCAAATTCAACTTCTAAAGTTGTTTAGGGAGGAGGTTTTCAGACTTGGTATCGGGGGTGGCCTGTAGTAATGAATGGTTTAAGAACCTCATTTCCAAACCTGAACAAGCCCCAGCTAAAAACTCATCTCCAGTAATGCAGCATGACTGCTTAGTTTTTTTTTCCAAGTTTAGATTTATTAGCAACCTCTTCAGTATATCGTCCCTGTTAATTTCATTTAACAAATTAAACTCTTCGGCGCCGCTGAAACTTTTTTGACGGTTTCATGGTTCTTAAATGTTATACCATACACAAACGTTTATATCAAAAAAAAAAAAAGAATTGGTAAATATTTATTAGAAAATTGCCATTCCCTTTAAGCTCTTGGATACCATCGCCGCCGTAGAAAATCGTAGGTGATGCCACTACCGCCAATTTGGTTTCGGAACAGACCTCTTATTTTAACCACGCTGCGGCGCTGCATGATTGATCATCTTTTGAGATATAACAAAATTTCATTTGATGATTAGACACAAGCTTTACTAGGCTACTTGTTCTACTTTATTCACATTTTAATTGATTTGATTTAATGGAGACATTCGCGGCGTCAAATGTCAGCGACGCACCAGGCATTTGCCCAGTTTGCCCTAATGGTCAATCCGACTCTGAAATTAATAAGAGTGTAAGGCTAAAACCAGAATAGGGTCATAATTCACTAAGAAAAAAGCAGGTAATTACTCGTATGTAAAAACAGAGGAAAAAGTTGGTGTAAAATAGATAAAGAACGAGCTGGGAGATTAAAGTGATTTCATAAAGCTGTATTGGTCACGTGATAGACTTGCCTATTTTTTCCAAGTATTAGATATTTTGCCTGTTTCTTTTTCTGTATAGTGAATCTTTAAACTTAGGTAATTTCATAACGCAGTGTTCAGTGCCATATTAGCCAATAGGCATAGTAGGGCCGGGCCTATGGTGGCAAAATTTATGGGTGGCAAAAAAAAAAAAAAAAAAAAAAAACTAAAAAAATCTGAAGGAAAATTTCAGCAAAAAAGAATCAAAAAAATTTCTTCACAACACTCGTGTAATATTTATGATGTTCTGGCCGCGTACGCTTATGAATTGAAACGAGCAGGATGAATACATAATTACATATAATTATGTAATTTTATTATTTTTTTGTTAATGATATTAAAATTTGTTATAATGATTTTGTTTTTTCAAAAATATGTTTTATTTGGTCATTTAGTCGAATTGTTTCTTGTGGGGAAGGGGGGCAGAAAGCCCACGGCCGTAAAACCCAGTAATGTGATACTGACAGTATTAGTAATTCTAAAAATCTGAATATGTTATGATATTTTACTTAGAATTGTTTACCTGCATACATAATTTTCTCATTGTTGAAAAAAAGTGACTTACCTGCTTTTTCCTCTAAACCCTTCAAGTATTCTCTCATCATTAGCGGACTTTACTTTTCAAGTAATGTCCGCTATTGCGTTCACTCGGGTTTCTTAGTATGTTTATTTATTTGTTTGTTTGTTTGTTTGTTTGTTTCTTGCACCAAATTTTTCTTTGTCGCGCGATATCTGGAGTAAAAGTGATCGGATCGAAACCAAATTTTGAGGAAGGGTGAGGGTAGTCATGTTCTCGAGCTGATTAGTTTTTGGATGTGATCGGACGTGAGGTAGCGTGAGGAGGCGTGAGTCAAGGTTTTCTGGTTGTCGCGCGATAACTTGAGTAAAACTTGACGGATCGAAATGAAAGTTGGATGAAGGGTGGGGGTAGTTAAGTTCTCGAGCTGATTAGTTTTTGGAGGTGATCGGACGTGAGTTAGCGTGAGGAGGCGTGAGTCGAGGTTTTCGGTTGTCGCGCGATAACTCGAGTAAAACATGACGGATCGAGTTGAAAGTTTTATGGACGGTGGGGGTAGTTGAGCTCTCAAGCTGATTAGTTTTTGGAGGTGATCGGACGTGAGTTAGCGTGAGGAGGCGTGAGTCGAGGTTTTTAGTTGTTGCGCGATAACTCGTGTAAAACATGATGAATCGGATTGAAAGTTGGAAGAAGGGTAGGAGTAGTGGAGCTTCAGAACTAATTAGTTTTTGGAGATGATTAAACGTGAGGTGACGTGATGAAGCGTGAGTTGAAGTTTTTTTGGTTCTCGAGTGGTAATTAGGGGGCAATGTGATGGAGAGAATTGAAAATTGGAAGAGTGGTAAATGCAGTGACTTTTGAAGCTGATTAATTTTCTAGCATTATGAGACGTGAATTGGCGTGAGGAGGCGTGAGTAGAGGTTTCTAGTTCTCGCGTGATAGCTCGAGTAGAACTTTATTGATGGAGTTGAAATTTATTAAAAGAGTGGAGCTAGTGAAGTTTCAGAACTGATTATTTTCTGGAGGTGATTGGACGTGAGGTAGCGTGAGGAGGCTTCACGTGAGATTTTTAGACGTGAGACAACGTGAGTTGAGGTTTTTTTTGTTCTCGCGCGATAACTAGAGTAGAACTAAGTGAGTAGTATGTGATTTGAGGGAACGTGAGTTGACGTGACGGGGCGTGAGTGGAGGTTTTTTAGTTCCTGCATGATAAGTGGAGTACATTTTCACGGATCTAGTGTAAAGATGATCGAACGTGAGCCTGCATGACATGACGTTAATCAAATTATTCGCGAACGAAATCATTATTTTAGTGGTTTTTCGAATAAAAGTTAATTTGTGATCGATTCGTTCGAAATGATTGTTTTCAAATGAATCATTCGCAAACGAAATCGTTATTTTAGTGATTTTTCAAATAAAAGTTAATTTTTGATCGATTCGTTCAAAATGATTCTTTTCAAATGAATCGTTCGCGAACGAAATCATTATTTTAGCAGTTTTTTGAATGAACGTTAATTTTTAATCAATTCGTTCGGAATGATTCTTTTCAATTGAATCGTTCGCGAACGAAATCATTATTCTAGTGGTTTTTTGAATAAACGTTAATTTTTGATGGATTTCGTATTTTCTTCAAAATGATTCTTTTTAAATGAATCGTTTGCGAACGAAATCATCGATTTCTGACTGTTAATTGGTGATTGATTCGTTTAAAATAATTCCTTTCAAATGAATCGTTCGCGAACGAAATCACTATTTTAGTGGTTTTTTGAATGAATGTTAATTATTGATCAATTCGTTCAAAATGATTCTTCTCAAAAGAATATCCAGTCTGAAACAGAAAACCCCTTTCTAGAAATAATTTATTTCTTCTGCGCGAATACATGACTAAATTTGAATAGGTTTGTCAAAGTCGTTCCTGAATAATTCATATAAGATGTCGATTCGTTTGAAATGATTCTTTTCAAATGAATTGTTTCCGAACGAAATCATCCACTTTTGATTTATTAATCAATTTGAATAGTTTTGTCTAAAAAGTTAAATAAATAGGTGAAGTCCGCTTTTAAGATACTCTAGTATCTTCTAGTTTTTTACTTGGAAAAGTATCTCGGACATTTTTTTATTTAAAATTTTCTAAGATTTATGCATAAGTGGCATACTTATCAACAATGGCCTTCAGTAAATATGATCTATTTTCTATACTTAAATCACACACTGTGTCAGAACTATAAGTGCAAATTTCTTTTTTTCGTTAAATTTTGAATGAGAATTAATATACTTATTAAAACTTTCCAACTAAAATTTGCTATTGTATAGAAATTTTTGACTAAAGTGTATGCTTAATAATAGCGCAACTTTTCCTAATGATGCGAATTGCCTATCAAAACCCAACCGGAAAACTTTTCAACAGTTTTGCCTCACTTTTTGGAGTATCAGCATCACTTTCAATAGGACAGAGCCCGCAGTAAACTGATTTAATATGTTTTGGCGAGGTGGCCATATTTACCTGCAATTACTTACATTTCTAAAATTGGCCATAATACCCAATTATCATTTAAGTTGACGCTATATTTGTCGAATAGAAACTTATAAAAATGTAATACCTTTGTAAAACCATTACAGTAGCATAAAGTACACGTACATACATTGAAGAAGTTCGCAAAACTTTTTAAATCCGCATAATCTAATCGAAGAAGCGTAAACGGGATAAACTGAACTTAAACATATAGTAATCTTCAGATATGAAAATTAATAAAAGCTTAGATAATTAAAAATTAATCTTTATTGAGAGTGCATAGTCACTAATCATCCTACCAGTGTAAATATGGCACTGCATCGCTAATGAATTTGCTTTAAAAACAGCCAATATTATTTAATTTAATAAAATTAAAAATGTGACTGACTAGGTGTGGATCCACAGCTATCACCTTAACACCGCGAAAGATTTTAACAATGAATTCAGGTTTTGTGTTCATTAGCTGATTCTAATTCAAATAAAGAAGTATAGCATTGCTTTTTCAGCGACGTTTTCCGCGAGTAGTGAATAGAAATACATTCAACATCAGTGGTGCTGTCGCACTTTGAAAAAGGTATGGCAAATCAAATTTATGGACAACATCTACATTTTTCTTGAGCCTCCCCCCCTTCTCAACACCTCCTCTTCCTGTGTAATTATGGTTACCTATCTATGCAGTGGCACGCAGAGAATTTTAAAATAGTCGAGCAAAATAGACAAAAAAAGAATCACGACACCTACTTATGATATTTTCTCGTACCAGCAGAGCCTGTTCTAATGGGCAGTTCTGCTAAGTTTGGCAGGTCTAAAGAATGGACTGGTAGTTCCAAATTCTTTATTTTTGTATATATTATCGCAAAAATACTCGAAAACTTCGTAGTTTATTTCACCAAAAACTAATTTCTCTTCTACATTAACTACAGCTTTGTCGTGAATTTTGGCGCTAAAACCGGTCCTGCTAAAAGAAATTTTTGATTTCGAAGATGCTGGGAATATGAAGAAATAAATAACAAAACTATAACATATGAATGAATCTTTTGTTTGAAAAAATACGAACTACGATAATAATAGAGACGCCTTTAATTTTTTTTTCTAAACAAAACCAACAAAAAAGTTTGCTGCAATAGCTTAGTTTTTCCTTGAAAATTCAACTAAAAAATTTTGCAAGCATATGCATCTGTATCAATATGGGTAGTTCCAAAATTTCTTTAGAATAGATCCTGCTAGATAAATTTAATTTTTAGTGCTAAGAAGTACATTTTCAGTGTTTTAACTTCAGTTTTGTTTTGGTTTTGAGTTTCACAATAAAAATTCAAGTTTTGTAAAGCTTTTGGTCTCGTAAATAGTAGAAAATATGATAAAAATGTTTTCACAATTTTTATGTAATATCATAAAACATATGACGCAGAGAAAGTACTCGTGAATTTCATTAGTCGCTTAATATGCCGGAGCGAGGCCAGGGCGAAATTTAGAAAAATTGAATTTTTAGTGATGAAAAAGTATATTTTCTAATGTTTTAATTTCACTATTATTTTGGTTTTAAATTTCAGTAAAAAAAAATAGCACACTAATGCGGAGGCTGAGCACCATTGTTCAACATTACTGATATGAGCATATTTTTTGTCGCTACAAAACTTGCCATTGAACGAATGCTTACAAGAGTTGGTTAACGATATTATCAGCTTAGTACTTTGTTAAGCTAGTAAATGTGCATTTTCATAAGATTAGCGTGAAAGTACCAAATTTCAGATATAGCATTAGATAGTAATATTTAGAGTGATTTTCTACATTCAGCTTTTGTGATGGCGATATTTAAAGCGATTTTTCTCCGTTATTGACAAATTTTTTATCACAATGACGACTTTTTCTCCAATAAGGATGGGTTATATTACATTGATGCTGGAATCAACGAATTCGTCGAGATGATAGTTAGGTAATAATTTGTTCATGTTTTGAATACAATCACTTTGTATGCTATAGTATCTTCATTAATCTGCTAGTTGATCAAATGTGTATATAATAACAGTGATGAAGACTCATCATTTTAATGGATACGATTAATATATTTATATTTAAGTACTTAAATAAGAGTTGAATATAAAATTATAACTAGTAAAAAGAAAGAAAGAAAGTGAATCTTACCTCAGTATTAAAAATAAATTCAACATATGAGAAAATGTTGAGAAATGCAAGGAATAAATGTCGCGCCACCATACAAACTATCAGATGTATATGTAAATTAATAACACAGTGAAGAATAAGTACCTGTCTAAGTTACGATGTTCGTTGAGATAGACCTCCGACTGACTAGCATCGAATTTTCACTGACAAAATTACCACTTTTCCGATCTCTTCTTCCAGCGTCGAGAAAATTATAACGCAGTCGCGCGCTAAAAGCATGAATAGTTTCTTTGCCATAGAAATTATTGTTCTTTCTCCTAGTAAACTATATCTACATACCTAATTACAGTTATAGAATGAGGCTCTCTCTAAACCTCAACGTGTAAGACGCGTTAAAAATTAATTTTCTATTTTTGCTCCATAGATGCGTACATGTGTCTCTATTTAATGAAAATAAAAGCAGCAAGAAGTATAAGATATCGAAGTTGAAATTAAACGTGAGAATTGAATTTCAAGCATGCTAAAATGTGGGCTCAAGTCCTAAATTAAGCCGTTGATAAACCAATTAATGTTAAATGGAAACGAGATGTGGATTTCATCTTTTCTATGTTAGCGCTGATTTCACATATCTATTGTGTACTTGCACCATTTCTGATTTTCATGGCATCTATGACAGAATGAATTCATATTTAGTATAAAACAGAATCGAGTAATTGGAGAAAGATTAATTTCTTTTCAATTTGATTAATTTTTATTGCATGGACTTTACTTGAAATAAATTCTAATTACGTATGCGTACACTAACAGTTACGCAATTGTTTGCTTGTCTCGCTAAGGTTATCGTTGCCGACGTTGTACATGATAAATTTAGAGAAAGTGAACAGATTACCTCGAAATTTAGGTGCATTTCCTGCACCTCCTCGGTGGAAAATGGGTTTGATAATGTGTGCAATCGTTTGTACTTCAGGACAAATACATAGAAATCACTGTTCAAGCGTCTAGTTTTGCCATATATGAAAATTTCAACTCGAAAAATTTGCACCCTAGCCGGGGTTCGAACCGCGGACCTTTTAATTGCAAGTCTAACGTGTAACCTTGCACCACAATTTAAGCAAGTGGCTTTGCAGCCCAATTTATTTTATTTAAGCCCTCTTTTTTGGTGAACCCCTCCTAAAATGAGATCCCTCATGCTGTTTCGAAGGGTCGCCTCAGCGTGGCAATCCGAGTAATGTGGAAGGACGGCACCTGGTTACTGGACTTTTCCAGTATTCCAATGGTGGACACTACACATTATTCAATATGGCGCCCTACATGGGGCCAGAAAAATGGCTTTTGGCTGTCATTTTTGGGGTCTAAAAACCACTAGATGTTCCAAAAAAAGCAAATCTCATCAAAAACACATAGGTAGTAAAATTCCCAAGAAAATTTTGGTTATTAAATTAAAATTAATAGTCCCTTTGAAATTTATTCAAGGTAAAGTAAAATTCAAAATTCAAAACTTGTTCAAAAATGAAACAGGTCAAACTTCGACAAATTTAAGCATTCCAAAACGTGAACGAAGAGAAACAATCGTTCACTTCTGGCTGTAAGTATACAGGTAGGAACTAACCTTTTCGTACATTGAAAATGTGGGGAACAAAAACAAACTATTATCATAAAATATGATAAACATTGAACAGCGTCAATAATAAGAACGCTAATATTATGTTGTGTATATTTGGTGAAAGTGAATTGGAGTTACAGGATTAGAATGTCCTCTAATGCTGTAAGTACTAAACCCATTATGACTACCCGATTGTGAAATTTATTAAGCCCCGATTATGATTGTTTGATTCCAGTCGAAAAAAAAAATCCGGCCGAGAAAACTGGAGTGGCTTCCAGCCAAGTTTACAGATGGATCGGTTCCTAGTAACCAGTTGTTCGTTAATATGGTTTAAAAAAAAAAAAAAAAAAAAAAAAAAAAAAAAAAAACGCTGCAAATATCCGTTCAGTATTTTTCCTGGATTTCTTATAAATAAATCTAGACGCTTTCTTGAAAGCGTATGGTTATTAAAACTCGAAATGTTGTGAAGGTTGTAAATGGAAAATGAACCCGAATGTGAAATTTCATTATCATGATGAATCCTAAAAACTAAATATGTCAGTTTTATTTCCCATATTTAGAATAATGCACGAATAGGAATTTTAACACCCTGTGATTGAGTAACGAAGTGATAATTAATATTCAATGTGATCTAAAAATAATAGATACCGAATTAGTTTGGATCTGGTATGGAATCTCATTGTTTAAATGTGATTTATTCACATTCAACTGAACGGAATGTACTAATTCTAATTGTTGAATCCAGAAGATGCGTTTCTAGATCGGATAGGTATGATAATTAAGTACGATAAATATGATTGACCGAATTTCATAATTACTCGAAAAATTACTATTGAAGGAAAGTGTTCTGTGAAGGGATTCCAATGATATATATGTACTTCTGAAACCGGTAAATCATGTCACATTGTAATTCCTAAGTGATCATATTACATCGAAAGGAATCGCGAATGAATCCTATTAATGATCGAACCCTTCGTAGTAATGTAATTATTTAACGTACATGTAAATAATTATAATTTTATTAGCGGTGCTATGTACCGGTTAACCAATATTTTCCAGTGATAAACGTCGCTGGAATACCAGGATTCAGGCGTGTAAATCGAAGAATATTCGTGGAAACTGTTGTCCTTAGCGATGAGAAGGGCAGGCTAATGTAGCAGTGCATGTTTAGTCAGCCAGTTTCCTAATCGTGGTACTTGAACAGCGCTATATGTAGGGTGGATGAGGTATCAAAAGTAATATTAAACAAGATTCTAGTTGCGTTAAGATAAAGGAGTGCGCTGCTGGTATCGAATTCAGTACCAGTCAGTATTTCGGTACACGCCGGTTTCCATCAAAGCCGAAAGATATTGGTGGTGACGCCCACGTGGGTTTTTAATTATTGAACTCGCATAATATTCTCCGCTGTGTAGTCGGAGCAAAATAGGATTTGAAAAGAAAATTTTATTTATTATTTTGTTCGCTTAAAATACTTGACAAATTTACTAATATAAAATTACGAAAATTTCATTGGAATTACATGAGGAAAATAAAATGCATTAGATTTGCACGTAAACAAAATTATTTTAACGATACCGAGATGTATAATTGGAAAACAAAATTTATTTTTAATAATTGCGGGAGGAAAGCGATACAACCTCCCACTCGCTAATCGCTGGCGTCTCAAATGAGCGCTTTTCTTCCGCATTTAGGAAAAAAGGAATATGAAAATCAATAGCAAATAAGCCCGATAAGAAAAAAAAGGTGGATGAATTAAAACATTACTTATTTATTTATATACTTATTTTCATCACATTGATTTAGATAGATCCTAACCTGATAATAAGCCCACAGTACATCCGTTCACTTACACGATTCATATGCATCTAGTATTCTGGTATACACAGCCAATAAAATTAAAAATAATTATCTTTTGCATTTATTGAGATGTTTTCGTTACCTGTTACAAATTGTCGGAATTGGAACGCTACATTTGTAATCCTTTGGTAAGAATAAGGTTTACTGAAAATTTATTTATTTTTTTTGGTTCATTAGTGTCTGAAGGTTCTGGCGAAAATAAATTTCCTTTCCATTTCATCATATGCCTAAATGACCCGGTGGTGTTATGCTACATTTTATTTGTATAAATTTAATGTAACAAGAGTGTGCCCTGTCGCGGCGAAACTACAGTTTCGCGTGAATCTTTGTTTTAGAGAGCTTTCTATTTCGCCCATTGCATATTGAAGAGTGCCTTAATCCAACCAATCATATTTGTTGATTTACCTATTTATCTTACCTATTGGTAACATTTGGGACTCTGTATTGAGGCGTTCTTAAAATGCAATCTACTAAACAGAAAGCTTCCTTTTAGAGTCTATTCTAAAGATTTTTTGCAGATGCGCAAAGTAATGTAAAAATCTCAAAATTCATATATGTACCCTGGCCCCTCACCAAAATTTATGGTATGAAGCTATGAACTTAATGAATACTCATACATTTTCCATAAAACTCGTAGGAAAGGGAGCATCCAACATTAAACTTCTTAAATTTATAAAGATTGGCAAGTTTTGGTTTACCTTTTATTCCTTACCTTTTAAACAAATTTTTACATTAAATTGAAAATTACTATTTTTTTGTTTTCTTTTTTTACTTGTTATTTTTTTTTTATCTTTTAATTACTTTAAAAGCAGTTTAAAAAAACTTCTCTCAGCCTATTGTTCAACATCCCTATTCCAGCATAATGGTTCCAGTTCACCCGACAATGGCGCAAAATGAAACTGATGATGAAACGATTTTGTGCCTTCGTAATAACATTGATATGGGAATGCCTCAACTTTCACTGCGCTCTTTATGCAGTCCACTTTTTGAATTTGAAAGTTTTTTTTTTTTTTCAAAAAAAAAGCTCATAAGTTTTCAAACTTTTTAATAACAACGGCACCCTCTAGAAGCCATAAGCTTTCTATATTGATATCATTCAATGCGAAACGTCTCTTTTATCAAATGTTAGAGGGAGACATCCGTCCTATTACTATAGAGAGATTTATATAATTAAGACCTAGTTAATAAGTAAATCAGTATGGTGAAAACACCATCTAAGCCAACATCAGTCTCAAAACCAGATGAGGCCAAGAAAGGAAGGCCAGCAGTTACACCGGAAGAAGTGGCAGGAATTTGGGAAATGGTAGCAGATTCCAGTTCTGGAAAAAGTCATATGGTAGAGTCACAAGAAGTGGAACCACCAACTGAAAGTCATGTGACTTCAGCTATGCTGAAGGAGCTTAGTGCAGTGTTAACAGCAACGCTCTTCAAATGCCATGATAAAACCCAGAAGGATCCGAATGGGATGGAGGGAAAACTACAAGGTTTCCTAGATCAACAGTTATAGATGTTCCAGGCTACCACCAAAAAAAAAATGGAGGCGCTACGGACCCGAATGGACGAGATTATTTCACGAGTCACACGCCTAGAAGAATGGAAAGCAGAATATGAAGCTAGAATATCAATAGTGCCTGTCCAATTATCAACACTTTTAACGGCTTCTGAGGCAAACTCAGTATAAACAGCTTCCCTCCCAGTACGTAATGAAATCGTGGACCACCAATTCTGGCAATGTGAATGCAAATCCAATACAAGACACTGAAGCTAAAATGGAAACTGATGAGTATCAAGCCGAAGTAGCAAATAGATCGCTACGAAGTGGAGATTCATGACTAAATGCAGCCCCTATTCAACGTGTGAATGTGAATGAAACACAGGAGCCTTTCATGATCATCAAAGTCAACACAAAATGATACAAATGAATTAAGAAACCTGAATTTTTGTCGATCAGTCTTATTCGCCGAAAAAAAGAGGGCAAAATGGGTATTGAATAATAGATATTGGACTAGATAGGTCATTGGTGGAGCCAGATACTGAAGAACCAAATGTAGAGCCTCCCACGTGATGAAGAGATTATATAATCCCAACTTAGATATCCAGCCGTGAAATCCACATCACGATTCCCGGAATGCGGCTCAACTTCTGAACCAGTGGCAGAGGCAGGTCCAACCTTATTGTCAAAGTGTCGAGATGAAATTACCTCTTTCACTGTTTTACTCTGAGATGAGGCGAGCCGATGGGTGTAGTCACCAATGATTAGAAATTTGAGACCAGTACAGTTTTTCCGATCATTCAAGAATCGGTTTTATCTAATTGCCGTTTAGTTGGATGAATTGAAATATTTCTTTGCCTCTGCGTACACTAATGTGAAAGGAGAATCAGTTGCAGAATACATTAACTTCTGGTGGTCATGGCTCAAATTTAATCATCAGATAAACAACGCGAGTTTTATTGCGGCTATACGCCTGAGAATTCCGCGTACTCCATCTCAGTGAAAAAAACAAGGAGAGATGTCTGGAATGACTCTAAATGAAATTATCCAGGAGTTGGACATCTAGGGATAGGAGATATCCCTAAATCAATCTAACCAAACCGAGTCAATCATTTTTGGAATGCCAGCTATAAAGAAAAATGTATGATATGGTGGGGAAAACAACAAATGGTCAAATTTGGTAACCAATGATCAAGATTCACATTTATCCATTTCTGTGTAGTACCAAGTCATACGAAGTGGGGCCATTCTCATACAAAAAGAGGCCTTGCACATTTACCTGTGTTGTTTCATCTCATATCAAATGCCACTCATGAAGAATGATGTATTGCATGGGGAGGTAAACCTTATGTTATGTTTGGTAATGAATAACTTGGATTCACATATATAGTTTTATAAGTGGTGCTACGAGTTACGAATTGGGGCTTCGCGCATGCATTTGTTTTGGTGCAAAATATCATGGCAAATAAACGAGTAAGTAGTCAATTCAAATTAAATTCCAATACACAGGGCTTAATTCCAGACAACACAACTCTTTTCAAACGAAGAAACCATGAATTATTAAAATAACGCCCCACAAACAAAGAGCCGATGTTACTTCAGTAATAATAATAATAAGAATAATAATAATAATAATAATAATAACAATAATAATGCACAAATTAATTTTATAAGAAACTTGTACATGATAGCACGAATTCCATTTCTTTTTAGCTGAGTTTTTAACAAAACGATAGTTATTATAGCCCACCTGATTTGGGAAGGGAAGGTTGGGGGAGGGTGGGTCTTCAAATCTTTGCGTTTCAGACCATTTGTAATCATCTGGCAAATGTCCAACTTTTTGGTATATATATATATATATATATACGTAAATCTATCAAGGTGAGATCCGATTAAAAACTGGGCAACCTGAGATCCGACTCAAAATTTACAAATTATGGAATATATAGGAAGGGTAATTGCTTATTTATAGCATCTGATACATAACCACCATAGAGGGGTAACAAATTCTTAAAATAAATTATTTGAGAAGTTTTGAACAAGGTGAGATCCGTAAGTAAAGTATGGAAAGCTGAGATCTTATACACATATACAACCATTTTTGACGATAACGTTTCGATAAGTCGAGATCCAGCAACGTTGCCATAAATATTGTATGGTAATTTCGTGTATTTTTTTTATTTTATTCAAATCTAATAAAGTATACTTTATTTGAGACAAATGTTCATGTGGACAGTAGGCTAGCAAGTATTTACGTATTAAATATCTATTTTTTTTTCTATTTTTTGAGCGATTATTGCATTTTGATGAACATGTGAAAAATTTTTATGCGTTCATTGTGAGAAGTGAATTTCGATGCAGCCTACTTTTGTAAAATTGAATAAACTATACATGTATAAAACATGGATTTGATGAAAGACGTAGGGAGGAAAGTGGAGAAGTGCACAGAAAGTGATTTACATGAATTTTGCTAAAAATACGGTTAGAGCCATTTTATGGAGTTTCTCAAATATCATTTTTTTTAATAACCTCAAAATAATGGTTCACAAATTTTGAGAGGAGCTGGAGAGAGGGCAAATTCCTTAAAATTTTCGTTTTTTTTCAGACGAAAAAGTAAGTTGCGGACTTTAACATATCCAAATTTCAGCCTCTTAAGTATTTTGAGGGGATCTAGGGCAAAAAACAGCTTTTTGAGGAAGTTTTGAGTTATGAAATTTCTTTAATATCTCATATTATCTCCTCATCAAATCAACCAAAAAGTTCAAATATTGTGTGTGGGGTTAGTTTGGCACTATGACCTTTTGAATTAGGGTCAAAATCAATCCAGAATGGCGGATTATCAAAATTTGAATAGAGCTTAAGGAGTCTCAAAAAACGAGGATTTGAAAAATATGAATTTGAATGATTAATAACGATGAGAAGTATGCTGTATGCTAATTTCACATGTGATTTTGAAGCGGAATGAGGAGGGTGGTTGTCCTCAACATTTTGTGGGAGTAAACGAAAAAACGAAAATAAACGGCTTTTGGAGGGGAAATCACAATGTGATATTTCATGAATCTCGCATATTTCCTCATCAAATTAACCTAGAAGGGTCAATCCTTGTGTGTAGATTTGATTGGTGTCAAAATATGAGCCCCTTGAATTTAAGTTGAAATCGATTGTAAATGGATCCCAAATAGCGTATGTCCAAAATTGAGTCAAGCTTGAGAAGCTTTAAGCAACTGAAAAGTATGAACTTTTCCAATTTTGGAGGACAAAAAATTCTACATATTTCAGATTAAACTTCTCGGTGTTTTTAGTACGGATAAGGGGTGATGAATATGGGCTATAAGTTTGAGAAGTTCACTTGACAATATTACCTCCAAATATAATCAAGCCCCGATTAAAAAGTGAGCTCCAGTGATGCGGCATGGCTGCTCACTTTTTTTTCATTTTCAAATAATCTAAGACAGTAGGAAGAGGTTCTCTGATTCAGATATTGAAGTTATATAGAAATGGAATTCACACCTCAATTTTTTTTTTTGGTCAAGTAGGTGTATCAAAATGAAATATATAATAAAATTTTGATTTTTCTGAAAAGAATTCTATATGAAGTTATCGAAAAAAATATAACAAATCAGCTACCTAAACAACCCAACAACAATAGAAAACCTGTTTAAATTCCTTAAAGCTACCAACCTCCTATCCAAAATCTAAACACCGCCTCTGGCCTTCGTTGCAGAATACGGCAAGTTAATGGAAAAAAGTAAAGTAAAGTTTTTAAAATAAAATAATTAAAAAATAAAACACAAAAGTTAAACTTTGTTCGTAAAGTAAATTCTTTAAAATTTGTATAGCATGGCAGTTTTCCCAGAATTATAATTCTATACATTTTTGCAAATTTTGAGGAAATACCTCTCTCCCCTCAGGGAATAAATGGGCATTTTAGAACAATTGCAGCTTTTATTTCAGGATTTATAGCGTAAATTATGTCAAGAAAAACAGCTAATAGTGAGTAATTTTTGAGACTTTAGAAAAGCATAAATACAAATGGGAAAACTTCAAGCTCCGCTCGACACGTGTTAATATTATTCTTAAGTTATGAAATTTTTAAAGGTTTATTTTGAGTCCAAAATGAATAACTTGAGGGGGAGTGAGCATGAAAATTCGACATCTTGAAATATGGTGCTACCTTAAGGGACAGTATAAATGTGTATTCGCTTTATGTATTTAAAACTTGATATTTAATTTTTTTCTTGTTTTTCTCCCTGGTTGTTAATTTTTTCCGGCAAAGTGAGCACGTGCTCTCGCAAATAATAACAGTTTTTAATTTTAAAGCTTTCGACACAAAAAAACTTTATTTTTAAATATCGATACATAACGCGTTTTCGGCAAACAGACCTTTTCAGTGCAATAATACAGTATCGATATTTAAAAATAAAGTGTTTTTGTGTCAAAAGTTTTTAAAATTAAATACGTAAAACAACACTGAAGAAAAACTTTTTTTCTTGAAAATAACAATTTTATGTGAATTTTAGCCATTCAAGAAGATTCGTTTTTTTTTTGCATCTAATTTTTTTATTCATAAGCTTGATTTTTCTACAATTTCTTCTTGTTTTTTTTTTTCGAAAAATGATGATTTTTAGCATTAACCTCAAGGTTTGACATTTTTCTCGAATCTCATTTTATTTTTAGTTTTCTTAGAGATTACCTCAAAATTTGAAATATCCTGAATTTTGCTTCTCTTTTTCCTTTAGATTCAGCTTAAAGTTCGCGTTTTTTTTTTCGAATCTCAATTTATTTTTAGTTTTTCAAAGATTACCTTCAAGTTTAAAGACTTTCTGATTTTTTTTTCCATGAAGTCAGCTGGAAGTTCAAAATTTTTCTCGAATCTTGTTTTATTTTTATATTTAAAGTGCTTATTTTGTCAAAGTGTCTTAACAACATAAATAATTTTTACAAAATGATTTAAAATTTATTTTAAAGTATTTTACAGTTGGTAAACGGACTCTTGTTTCACACGATTATTTTCTCGTTGCTAACTGGAAGAGTTATCTTTAAGTAATTTAAGGTAGTGCAAAATAGACCTGTTTTTGATTTCATAACAAACACTTAATTTGATTTTATTTCAAAACGTCTTGCTGCCTAAAGTATAACGTATTCGTGATTCAATACCGAATATAAGGAACGGAAAGATGAGATCCGCGTTGTTGCCGAATGCGCGGATCTCATCTGTTTCGAAACGTAACACTTAGATATACTCTGGTAGAGCGCTCTCTGCAAAACAAACGTCGAACTGACTTCGTATATGTTGGCCGAAAAAGTGGAAAGATGAGATCCGGGCAAAAATTGGGCAATGCATTCCTGATGGTATCCTGATGTCAAAAAACTCGATATACACGCTAAGAAAGGTGAGATCCGATCGGATCTCACCTTTCCAAAACGGAGCTCACCTTTCCACGAAATGTATATTTTGGATCTCACCTTTCGGAAATATAAATCTATATATATATATATATTTTTTTTCCCCACGCGTAGCGCCGGCGAGTATTCATAAAATTCGCTCAAAATTTGGTGAGGAACTCTTCTTGAAAATGCGCAGAAGTATTTTTTTTGTTTTTTCGAAAATTTCAAAATGGCGGATCACTCAAATTTTGAGGGGGCTGGAGAAGAGGCAAATAGCTCAAATTTTTCGTTTTTGATCTCATATGAAAGAGTGAGTCACGGACACCAACATATTTAAATTTCAGCTTCCTAAGTGCATTTTGAGGAGAGTTAGCAAAAACCTGTTTTTGAGAAATTGCGTTTTTTGTGTCACTCGCCTTGCGCAGGCGGTGTGGATAAAATTCGCTCAAAATTCGGTGAGGAACTCTTCTTGCAAATACGCAAAAATTTTTTTGTTTTTTCGATAAATTTCAAAATGGCGGATCACTCAAATTTTGAGGGGGCTGGAGAAGGGGCAAATAGCTCAAATTTTTCGTTTTTGATTTCATATGAAAGAGTGAGTCACGGATACTAACATATCCAAATTTCAGCTTCTAAGTGCATATTGAGAGGAGTTAGATCAAAAAACGGCTTTTTGAGGAAGTTTTGAGTCATGAAATTTCTTGAATCTTCCATATCTCCCCACCAAATCAAGTTAAAGAGGTCAAATTTTGTGTGTGAGGTTAGTTGGTGACCACAATATGACCTCTTGAATTTGGATCAAAATGGATTCAAAATGGCGGATTATCAAAATTTTGAGTAGAGCTTGAGGAGCCTCAAGTTGGTAAAAATGTAATTAATATGAATTCATATGGTTATTGGGGATAAGTTGTATACTATATCCCGAATTCACTTCCATACATGATGTTGGAGGGGGAAGGCGGGGTTATCAACCTAAAATAGTGGTGGGGTACAGGAGGGTCGAAAATTTTTTATTGCTGTGTCATATGATAAAATGAGCCCAAGTGACAAACGTATTTTGATTTTAGCTTCCTCAGTGATTTTGGAGGGGAGTTAGAGCAAAAAACGGCTTTTGGAGGGGAAATTGCTGCAGGAAATTTCATGAATCTTCCATATCTCATCACCAAATCGGCCTAGAATGGTCAAACTTTGTGTGTAGGATTAGTTTGTGACCAGAATATAACCACTTAAATTTTGAGTCAAAATGGATCCAAAATGGCGGATTATCATAATTTGAAGATAATTTGAGGACCCTCAAATAGTTATAATTTGAGAAATATGTGTTCGCATGATTATTTCATGGCAAAAAATACTACATTTGTGCCAAATTCAACTTCTTAAGTGTTTTTGGAAAGGATAGGGTAGGGGTTTTCAGACTTGGTATTGGGTGTGGCCTGTAGTCATGAATGGTTAAGCAAGGTTATCAGTAAATCAAAACAAGCTCCAGTTAAAAACTCAGCTCCAGTAATGCGGCATGGCTGCTTACGTTTTTTTTTATTTTTACTTTATTACATATTCAAAAAAAAAAAAAAAAAAAAATAGAAAAAAACAGTACGATATTTACTTATATCACGTTCCTGTTTAATCCATCTATTCTATTCCAATAGAAAATGTACTATCTAAGGCTTAAAAGTAAAGATAATTTATACTTAATTCAAAACAGAATGCATGCATGTACGTTGTAGATTTTAGCTATTACACTTCTTCGTATAAATGCATTTCGTTTTCTGAACATATGGCGGGAAGTTATTTCTTTCTGTTGCTTCAGATATGGATACAACCATGTTGTATCATAAAGTTGGCACAGATTTATAATGAACATTTCTTTTAAGACTGAAGAAATATATGGCAACCAAACGATAATTTCATAAAAGATGCAGTAGATAATAAAAAGCTATAAAAAGCTATAATTTTAATGTTTCTCGCTTAGAGTTGAAACAGACACCTAACACAGAGATGGCAAGAACTACTTGAATATTCATTCTATGAAATTGGCTTCCAGGGGGATATTGTTATTGTTTACATATTCTTGAAAAAGAGTATTTGAGACCTGAGGGGAACTTCTCAGCAATGCTATGGAGGCAGGAAAATACGCTATCTAAACGACGACAACAAAACGCAAACATTACGTAAGTACATAAATATATGGGCTGGGACTAAAAATTAAACGAAGGAAAAGAGTTATTTTATCAAACAAGTACCTACTGCTACATTCCAAACTGCACAACACAACTTTAATCTTACTTGTTAGCCCCAGAGTTCTTCCTTTCATGATAGGCTCGCCCCTTTGTATACCTTTGTATACTTGCCATTCTAGACAATTTTACAACTCTACCCTCGCCAATGTATATACCTTTTATTAAAATTTATCACCTTTTTCCCCTTTGTATGCCTGCCATCCTTTATATACCTACCTACCTTTTATCCCTGCTATTTAAAATAATTTTATGACTTTACTCTAGCACAAATACCTGCAAGGCTTTATTAAAATTTACAACCTTTTCTCCCTTTGTATACCTGCTATTCTTTATACACTGTGTCCAATTAATTTTAACACCACCGAGCGCGAAATTCCCTTACATGAAAAAAAATATCACTTATTTCGTTCTGCTTGCCTTCATTATATCATAATGAATAATTTAAGACTTCAGTTACTCCAATTCTATGATTTAAATAATTTTTTACAGGTTATTTGATTGATTTGAATTCATTTCTTCCAAAATTAATGTTACAAAATTAACTGTAAATATATATATGCTACTATCCTTATCAGGCCTTGGACCGTAGATATCAAACAGACGTTCAGAAACCCGGCTTTATTTAAAGAGCTAAAGATGTTCGCGTGAGCTTTTTGGAAACCACTTGAACATAGCATATTAGGAACCTTTAGAGGGGTAAGAAAAATTCAAAATTCACGAATACAAAGGATATGCAATTGTTCTTATAAGATACACTTCAGATTTACTACTATGCTTATCAGGCCTAGGTGGGTGTACCCAAGATAGCACCATATCCAGGGCTTCCCAACGTTCGTAAAACTGAAAGCTATATACGTTCAAATATACACACAAAACGTTGCGAGACCCGAAAGGGGTCTCGCAACGTCGGATCGGGTCTCGGAAGGATAGTAGCATTTCCATAAACGGGCTTACCTTTACCTTAGTATAATATATATATATATATATATTTTTTTTCCCCCACGCGTAGCGCCGGCGAGTATTCATAAAATTCGCTCAAAATTTGGTGAGAGACTCTTCTTGAAAATGCGCAAAAATAGTTTTTTTGTTTTTTCGATAAATTTCAAAATGGCGGATCACTCAAATTTTGAGGAGGGCTGGAGAAGGGGCAAATAGCTCAAATTTTTCGTTTTTGATTTCATATGAAAGAGTGAGTCACGGATACTAACATATCTAAATTTCAGCTTCTTAAGTGCATATTGAAAGGAGGTAGATCAAAAAACGGCTTTTTGAGGAAGTTTTGAGTTATGAAATTTCTTGAATCTTCCATATCTCCCCACCAAATCAAGTTAAAGAGGTCAAATTTTGTGTGTGAGGTTAGTTGGTGACCACAATATGACCTCTTGAATTTGGATCAAAATGGATTCAAAATGGCGGATTATCAAAATTTTGAGTAGAGCTTGAGGAGCCTCAAGTTGGTAAAAATGTAATTAATATGAATTCATATGGTTATTGGGGATAAGTTGTATACTATATCCCGAATTCACTTCCATACATGATGTTGGAGGGGGAAGGCGGGGTTACCAACCTAAAATAGTGGTGGGGGTACAGGAGGGGTCGAAAATTTTTTATTGCTGTGTCATATGATAAAATGAGCCCAAGTGACAAACGTATTTTGATTTTAGCTTCCTCAGTGATTTTGGAGGGGAGTTAGAGCAAAAAACGGCTTTTGGAGGGGAAATTGCTGCAGGAAATTTCATGAATCTTCCATATCTCATCACCAAATCGGCCTAGAATGGTCAAACTTTGTGTGTAGGATTAGTTTGTGACCAGAACATAACCACTTAAATTTGAGTCAAAATGGATCCAAAATGGCGGATTTACAAAATTTGAAGATAATTTGAGGACCCTCAAATAGTTATAATTTGAGAAATATGTGTTCGCATGATTATTTCATGGCAAGAAATACTACATTTGTACCAAATTAAATTTCTTAGGTGTTTTTGGAAAGGATAGGGTAGGGGTTTTCAGACTTGGTGTTGGGTGTGGCCTTTAGTGATGAACGGTTAAGCAAGGTTATTACTAAATCAAAACAAGCCCCAGTTAAAAACTCAGCTCCAGTAATGCGGCATGGCTGCTTACGTTTTTTTTTTTTTTTCTATGACTAAAAATTAGGTAATTTTTTTACATTTTTTATGCTACGAGCAAAATCAAGAACTAAGTATCTTATTCACAACCTTGTAAGTGACTTGTTCTTTTAATTATTTGTGGCACAAGGTGGAGGGAAGGAGAATATTTGGTGAAATTTTCATCAGGTTTGTTTGCTTAGTTTTCGAGCTAAAGTCGCCCAAGTGTGCTTACCTACAGGTGCTAATAATCGAGCTTTAATTTTTTTCTGACTAACCATGTATGAGGTGGAGGAGGTAATGGTAATAATTGGTTGCATTAGTACTTGAGGTTGTTTGTGATTTTTTTCAGAATTTTCCATGAAGCGTTCTCGAGTTATTCTCCAAAGAGTAAGGTTCACATGACTGACACTTTCAAAGGTGAACCTAGACTTTTTTGAGATTTACTCAAAAACGTTCTATGACTTTTTTGCTGCTTATGGTTCATTTTGAAGGTGGAGAGGGGGAGAATATTTGATGAAATTTTCATCAGGTTTGTATGTTTAGTTTTCAAGCTAAAGTCTCTTAAGTGTGCTTACCTACAGATGCTAATTAGCAAACTTTAATTCTTTACTCAAAAACCATACGCAAGGTGGAGGGGGTAATGATACTAATTTGTTGGATTAGTAGTAGTGGTTGTTATAAACGTTCACGAGTTATTCTCGTAATACAATGGCTCACGTGGCTGACCTGTGAATAAGTTGAGCTGATGGTGAAATGTCGTTGTGCTGCACAATTAACCTCAAATTCCTTTTTAGCTGAGTTTTTAACAAAACGATAGCTATTACAGCCTACCTGATTTGGGAAGGGAAGGTCGGGGAGGGTGGGGTCTTCAAATCTTTGCGTTTCAGACCATTTGTAATCATCTGGCAAATGTCCAACTTTTTGGTATATATATACGTATATATATATTTTTCCCCCCACGCGTAGCGCCGGCGAGTATTCATAAAATTCGCTCAAAATTTGGTGAGGAACTCTTCTTGCAAATACGCAAAAACAGTTTTTTTGTTTTTTCGATAAATTTCAAAATGGCGGATCACTCAAATTTTGAGGGGGGCTGGAGAAGGGGCAAATAGCTCAAATTTTTCGTTTTTGATTTCATATGAAAGAGTGAGTCACGGATACTAACATATCCAAATTTCAGCTTCTTAAGTGCATATTGAGAGGAGTTAGATCAAAAAACGGCTTTTTGAGGAAGTTTTGAGTCATGAAATTTCTTGAATCTTCCATATCTCCCCACCAAATCAAGTTAAAGAGGTCAAATTTTGTGTGTGAGGTTAGTTGGTGACCACAATATGACCTCTTGAATTTGGATCAAAATGGATTCAAAATGGCGGATTATCAAAATTTTGAGTAGAGCTTGAGGAGCCTCAAGTTGGTAAAAATGTAATTAATATGAATTCATATGGTTATTGGGGATAAGTTGTATACTATATCCCGAATTCACTTCCATACATGATGTTGGAGGGGGAAGGCGGGGTTATCAACCTAAAATAGTGGTGGGGTACAGGAGGGGTCGAAAATTTTTTATTGCTGTGTCATATGATAAAATGAGCCCAAGTGACAAACGTATTTTGATTTTAGCTTCCTCAGTGATTTTGGAGGGGAGTTAGAGCAAAAAACGGCTTTTGGAGGGGAAATTGCTGCAGGAAATTTCATGAATCTTCCATATCTCATCACCAAATCGGCCTAGAATGGTCAAACTTTGTGTGTAGGATTAGTTTATGGCCAGAATATAACCTCTTAAATTTGGGTCGAAATGGATCCAAAATGGCGGATTATCAAGATTTGAAGATAATTTGAGGAACCTCAAATAGTTATAATTTGAGAAATATGTGTTCACATGATTATTTCATGGCAAGAAATACTACATTTGTGCCAAATTGAACTTCTTCCGTGTTTTTGGAAATGATAGGGTAGAGGTTTTCAGACTTGGTATTGGGTGTGGCCTGTAGTGATGAACGGTTGAGCATGATTATTACTAAATCAAAACAAGCCCCAGTTGAAAACTCAGCTCCAGTAATGCAGCATGACTGCTTATTTATATTATTATTCTATCCTGAACTCCAATGGCACCATATTCACCTCGATTATGCTGGCCCATTTATGGGTACCTACTTTCTTTTGATCGTCGACGCGCACACTAAATGGTTAGAAGTATTCCCATTGGCCACAATTACGACTGAAAAGACCATCGCTATACTAAGAGATGTTTTTGCCAGATTTGGTTTACCTACGCAAATAGTTACTGACAATGGTAGCCAGTTCACCAGTGAAGAATTCACCACATTCACCAAGAGTAATGGCATTCGTCATAAATTCTCTGCACTCTATCACCCAGCGACTAATGGTCAAGTCGAAAGATACGTTCAAGTGTTGAAAAGTAAATTAAAGGCTATGTCCGACGACGGTGGCAACTTAAGGACTAAGCTGGCGTTATTACTAATGCAGCAACGTAAAACGCCCATGAATTAACTGGACGTGCCCCTGCGGAGCTTATGTTGCGTGTAAATTTCCGCACAAGATTCGGATTTAATCAAGGACAACATGGTTCAAGAAATTAGAGAAAAACAAATCGAGAAAATCTCGCCACCGAGAGTCCTAACAGATGACGAAAATGTTTCTTATCGAGCATATAATTCTCCAAAGAAATGGAACGATGGTAAAGTACTGGAGAAGGAAGGTCCAACAAATTATAAAATCATCGATGAAAATGGACAAATCCATCGAAGGCACGTAGACCAAATCATCTCTCGACCTCAAGTTGATCACGTCACATCACCAGATGTTACTCGACGAGCTGAACCCCCAATTGGATGTACCATTTCATCAAATAACGATTCTTCCTCGGAAGTCATCAACTCAACACCTAATAATGTTGAACCCATTTTGAGGCGATCTAATCGTGCACGCAAACCTCCAACTTGATTAGACTTGTAAAGAAGTGAGAAGTTTCATATCGGTAATTATAGTTCATGGTCTAGTTATTTTCTATTTTTTTAAATGGTATAAATGTTAGTTTATTAGTTATTTGATTTTTTTTTGTTATTACTTATTGTAATTATTATACTTATTTTAAACGACAAGTTATTTTAGAAGGAAGGAGTTGTTATGAACGCTAATTAATATTATAACCAATCAGCCAATCACAAGTCAATGTCTAACGCTGTTTTACATTATAAAATTAATCGACCAATCACGAGTCGATGTTTTCCCATTCACATATTACGTTAGCTGATTGGCTGGTCGATTTTAATATTTTTCTATAAAACGAAGAGTAGTTGCGTTTGGTTTATCAGTTTAGTGTTTGTGTTCTTAACTGTTAGTTGAAATAAATAGTGAAGTAATAATGGTGCAATTTTATTGTGTTGATTATTTTCTTGAAGACGCAACAGTGAATGATATTATGATTGAATTCGGTGATGAACGATTCAACTTGTAGTATTCGAGATTCGAGCTAGAGCGCCCTGTATGACAACAACTCAATTGTAGAATATTATTATTATAAATAAATCAGTTACAAAACACAACAGTATGGCGACGAGTGTAAAAGTTCTTTGTTTTGTTGTTTCATATTTGCGATAAATGTAAAAGCTGTTTTTTATTGCAATTTTCGCGATATTTAATTGTCGCACAATGATAACCATTATCGATCATTATTCGGAATAATTTCCGTTTCAAGTTCCATCAATATGGATGCAAATCAATTCGAACAACTTCTCCAGCACATGGCGGAATTATTCCGTCCGGCGCAACAGCCAATACAGCCAGAATGCGGCAGTAATAACAATCAACCATTGCTGGTACATTTTGACTCGTTCGATACAAATAAAGAAAAATTTGAAACGTATATTTAACGCTTCGAGAATTTCGCAGCTATGAAAAATGTATCAAAAGAGCAGAAACTGATGGCACAAATGTTTCGCAATAGCGTCGGCCCACAAATCTATGCTACAGCTACTGCCCTTGCAGCACCCAAAAATGTTACTGAGCTAATATATACCGAAATTATCACGCTTCATAAAAAGCAATATAGCCCAAAACAGAACGATTTCATTATCCAGCACCGAATTCTAAACACGATACAAGGTGAGCAATCAATCGCTAAATATTCTGGGAAACTTTGCCAAATGGGGCTAGAAATGAAATTTATATAGGAATGTGGAAAGTCAATTATTGATAATCTATTGCGTGCTCAGTTTATTCGAGGACTATGACATAATACAATTCGTGAACAGTTACTTGAAAATGACTCGTTATCATTTACCGAGATCGTAGAAAACGCTTTGTTATTAGAAGCTTCAAAGAATAATATCTACGCGTGAAATTTCGAATAGTGTGAAACCTGAAAATAGTGCGGGTGTGAATAAAGTATCGTCATATCAGCACCGAAGTCACGATAAATTGTTGTGTTCGCGTTCAAATATAAACTGTTTCCGTTCGACATCGCGTTTTCGTTCCAGATCGAGAAATAAAATAAATTACGCGGAATTTGGAATCGATAATCGTTGTTTGAAGTGCGGTAGAAGCAATCATCTAGCACCAGATTTCCATGTACGTTGTGATAAGCTGTATTGTGGAAGCTGTAAAAAAGTTGGACATGTAGCGAGCGTTTATATTACGACGCTTATGAAAACGAAAGGTAAAGTTGCCCTCCTCAGACGCAGCAGCCTCTTTTATCATCTTTATAACAGCAGCATAGTCACCTGATCTTGCTGTGATTAGCACCGCCTCCTTGCGGTGCCTCTGCCGCCTACTCTCTGAGATCTTAACCTTCTCCTTTCTGTTTTCTGCTTTCTCTCGAGAAGCCCTTTTCTTGCAGCTATGCCCCTGCTTCTCCCAGCTCCCTTCCCCATCAAACGCCTTCTTTTGTGCCCCATCCGAAGGGGGCTTCTCTGGCTGGGGCAGTCCCATCATTGGCCGCAACCCTCTACTCTTCTCGGGTGATGCTTTCTCCTCCCACACCACCTGCTGCTGCTGCTGCTGCTGCCACCGCCACCGCTGCTGCCGCGGCTGCTCTGGTAGCCGCTGTTGCCACAGCTGATGCTGCTTGGTGCCTCCTTTTATCTTTTGTTCCCTAGGACCCTGTTAGGCGGTTGCTTTCGGCATGGAGGTTTGGCAGAAGAATTGTGGAGGATTTTCTTCTATTGGGGTGCCCCTTAACGCCACCACACTTTCACTGCGCTTCCTGCATATCGCTTCGCGCACACTAATTAATTGGTCCGCCATCTCTTCAATTTCTCTATTTATCGCCTTTGACGTATTCAGCGACTCCTCTTCGAAGACTGGGCAATCTAGCGTCAGATCCCTGATAGTGGTGGCCCTAGGGGAGGAATCTGCGCTCCCAACAATAGCAGTTTGGCGTGCAGCCCCTCTTCCTGTTTCCATACCAATGGCATCCCCCTGAACTGGACGCTCCATAAGCAGGTGGTACACCTCTTCCTCCATGCAGGCCAATCTTTGCCTGCCCCTCTTCATGGCTGCGAGTGCGTCATCCAACAGGTCAATCGCCTTCTTCAAGGTGACCTTCGTGTTGATGACTGCATTTTTTTCTCGCACCACTTCCTGGGTGGCATCTACGACGTTCCTGAAAAGCTGAGCCTCTGCCCCCTACTCTTTCCGCCACTTCCTCAGTACACTTTCCATTTCTAATATGGTTTCAGTCTTTTCAGGTTGTCTGGGCCTAATCGCCTGTGATCCTCCGGACTCGGATTCGCAGGTTGCTATCTGTTTCATCTCAGTCTTCTTCATACCATAGAAATGGAGCGCCCCTGACCGCGGCTAGTTGGTAGGCGTTGGGTGGAGATACGCAATTTTTAGGCCACTTTTTCTAGGCCCCTCCTCTGGCGGGAGGAGAGCAGTGCTATCCCTAAATAGGGCTGCTCTGTCGTATGGGGGGACGCCGGATGTTGCATGTATCCCCAAGTCTACAACAAACGACCATTGTCTCCATATTGCCGGATGTGTAGAGAGTTGGCTAAGGGCTTCCAGGCGCTCTACCCTATCCCCACTGCCTATCCCCATCGCCGTCGGACTTTTGAAGTGTGTGTGTGTTTCTTCACTATGGTTTGGTTCGAAAATACAAACACCTACTTCCTAAGACGGCTTGATGTTACGCCCATTCAGGTGAACACACACACATAAAGGCATATACAGTAGTACAGTATAAGCTACCACTGCTGCATCTGTTTCCGCCCGACTATGTCGCTTGGAGTAACAGCCCCACCACGTGTAGGCTGCAGCTCAAAGTTGAAGCAAATATAGCAAACGTGCAACCGCTGGTGGTTGCATAATCTTGCCTCTGCTCCCTTCGGGGCCAACCTAACCTAACCTATATGGCTCATTTTGCTCAGAATGACTTGAAAATACTGCTTCGTACTCAACACAGACAAATACGCGATTTCATATTTATTCGCTCCCTGTTCATATATAATCAAATATAAAAATTTTCACATTTTCTATCAATGAAAAAAGAAAAAAATGATACGAGATTTTAAGCAATTTTAAACAATAAATTTCCACTCCTGATGCTATCTGCAGCGTATGTTTCGTGGGTAGGTATATTTATTTAAATAGCAATTTTTATCATTTATTGTGCCAAAGCACTAATTATTTTGGGTATAGCATAAGTAGGTAGTGTAAAATTTGAATTTTTAGAAAATAATGGTTCCACACTGCATTTTTACTACACTACTGTTGAATTGTTTATCATTAAAGAAAATATTTAATCTATAAACGCGTGCTTATCTATATTACAAACACTCACTACAGAAAATTCTTGATCCATATTAGACTCGTTCAGGTCTCCTACTTCCATCGTGAGTGACCACTATTAATCTTACTTTTACATAGGTAATTTAGGAAAGCAAACAAATTGTGCGTATCAGAAAACTTTCTATTATGAGTACCCTTATAGATGTATGGGGCCGACCCAACGCAACACAGAAAAAGAAGCTTCGTATCCTTGGTTCTTCTACCTTACCCACTCTAGTAGCAGAAGACAATCAGACTATTCCTGAGGGAAACACAGCATGATACCTCTTGACAAACAAGTTTCCCTATGATCCCGATCCGCAGAGTTATTCTTCATTCCCCTTCTATCTTTTAACATCATACACCTCGTTTTAGTATATGTATCATGTACATCCGTGGGCTCAGGTATTTGGCAGGTAAGCAATTAGAACAAAGTGTTCCTCTCCTTGTTTAAAATTTAATTTATAATAATAAGACACTGCCATCATAAACTTTTCTACTTTGTGTAAAAATGGAATGAAGTAAAAGTATGTCAGATGTAAAGTAAGCTTCGACGATGACAAAGGGTATACATACCATCAGTCAGTGTATACTCATGCGAAGGATTTATTTTTAACGATAAGCAAATGTACATTGAAACCTCAAACTTTTTGTGTTTGATTCTCTCACACAATTGTTTAAATTGGAAAAATATCATTTTATAACAAATGTATGATAAGGTAAATAGAAATGGTATTCGAAAGAATGTAGAGGTGTAGCCTCATATGTACATAATATGTATACAATACATCTTCGAAAACTTTGAAGGAAAATATACGAGCTGTATTATAATTGCGTCCTCCAAACATCGGACTAGTTTATCAATATCCATTTATTACAAAACATTTTCACTCAATTTTTTATTTTACTTTTTCAAACGTAAGCAATAAAACTGTTCTTTTTGAAAATAATTCTTATTCTTTACCTAATTTCCTTTAGATGTACGGATATGTGTCAAGAATTTGGATTACCAGTCAACTTGGAATTCTTCAAAATTTTCGACTCTACTTCTTCACAGTTTAGAGATGATTTGCTGGGTGCCTGAGAGTTCGACAATAGCTACGAGACGAGTAGGTTGTTCATTGTAGCGTTAATATAATTCACTGTGGTGTTGATATAATTCGGCGATAAGCCTTATCAAGTGTGTTGTGCGTGTAAATTCTCGTTGTATCACTATGGCAGCTTCAAACTCATCAAATTCAGACTCAAACGCGGAAGTTGAAAGTTTCGAAATACAATTCAAACAGTTAATCGAGGACATAAAAGGTATAAAACAAGATACTAGACGAGTAGGTTGTTCATTGTAGCGTTAATATAATTCACTGTGGTGTTGATATAATTCGGCGATAAGCCTTATCAAGTGTGTTGTGCGTGTAAACTCTCGTTGTATCACTATGGCAGCTTCAAACTCATCAAATTCAGACTCAAACGCGGAAGTTGAAAGTTTCGAAATACAATTCAAACAGTTAATCGAGGACATAAAAGGTATAAAACAAGATACTAGCGAGATTAAGGGAATAAAAAAGTTAGTTACCGAAATTAACGAATCACTAGCTTTAATAAAAAAGGATGTAGATACGCTAAAAAACGAAAATCAAGCCCTAAAATCCGAAATCAAGGAACTATCACAGGAAAACAGATCCCTCGCAGCTAGACTGAATACGCTCGACCAGTATAGTAGAAAAAACAATGTAATTATAAACGGCGTGCCGCAACTTGATGATGAAAATGTAAGAGAGCTAATTCAGGTTTTAGCAAACAAGGCACGTGTTATTATCGGAGAATACGACATCGGCGCAGCGCATAGATTACCATCTCGTGGCGATAGAATACCGCCAGTTATTGTCCGTTTTATCAATAGTGACAAAAAGTCTGCTCTAATGGCTAATTCGAAAAAATTCAAGCTCAATACAGGGGACCTGGGTCTCGAACCTGCAACGCCAATTTATATGAACGATCATTTAACCCAAACCACAGCCGAAATTCTATACATAGCTAAACAGCTCCAAAAGAAAAATAGGCTGGCTCACGTATGGTGCCGTAACGGACATGTTTACGTAAGAGAGAACGAAAACGATGACCCGTGGAAAATATCTGATATAGCCGAACTAGCCGAATTTGAATCAGCAGGGATAATAGAGGAATCACCTCCACAATCTTTGCAAGAAGCGCTAGAAACCAATCTAAACGACCAAAAAATCACCCGTAAACCAGCTGTAATCCAACCAAGTTCAATGGAATTGAGGCCAAAAAATACTCAACAGTCACACACCTCAAAAACAAAGAAAAAACCAACAAACACTCAAATCAAGTCCAAGCTCGCCTCAGGCAGTATCCGAACTCCGATTGCTCAGGCAAGCCTGGTCGACACGAGCAATTACGACCATCCTTATTGCGCCACAAACCAACTAAAAAATATAATATAAAAAAACATCACGCTGTAAAACATATAAAGTTAGCTAGTTTTAATGTTAGATCACTAAGGGAGAATGATAAATTAGGGGAACTCGAAAAGGCCCAAAAACAATCAAAAATAGATATTCTGGGGGTGGGGGAGGTAAGACGGGAGGGAGAAGGAATCATAAAAACAAAAAACGGTTATACCTTTTGCTATTTCGGTCTTACAGCGAGTCAAAAAGGGATAGGTTTTTTAATAAACAAAAAATGGAGTAGCGCTTTAACCACTTTCCAAGGGATCACAGAACAAATCGCTCAGGCGCGCTTTAAAATCTCGAAAAATAAATCCTTAACACTGATCCAAATTTATGCCCCAACTATGGCGTTAACTGAACTGGAAATCGAATCTTTCTATGAGGACCTACAGAAATGTATCACCAATCAGAAAATAAACATAAATAATAAACTTCTTATAATGGGAGACTTTTAACAGCCAAATAGGCGAACGGTTAGATAACGAAGACCTGGTGCTCGGGCCATACGGTTATGGAAAGAGAAATGAAAGGGGAGAAAAACTAATAAATTTTTGTTACGCAAATCAACTAAAAATTATCAACACATGGTTTAAAAAAAGAAAAAGTAAAAAATGGACTTGGATCTCGCCAAACTTAGACTATAAAAACCAAATCGACTTCATCCTAGCACCAAAATATACAAAGAATATCAGAAATTTCGACGTTATCCAAAAGTTTAAATTTATTTCTGACCATAGACCAATAAAATATGAACTTACGCTTAACAATTGGCGAAACATACCAGGCAAACATTCCCATATCAGTAGAATAAATGATCATAACAAAAAACAATACGAACAAGAATTAAACGAGCTCTTTAGCAACCCTCCTCGGGCAACCCACCCTAACTTATACGCTAATGTCCTAAACGAATGGATAAAGGCCAATATGTTAGAGGCCGCGAGCAGAATCAAAGTTAAAAATGAGATCAAAGATCAAAAATCAAAATGCTACACGGATCTTTGCAACAAAATAGTGGAACTGAAAAGTCTAAGGACAAAAAGGGACAAATTAAGGTACAAAAAATATAAATCAAGAGAAGAAAAAATTGAACTTAGCCTGATATGTAAAATTACTAAGAAAAAACTGAGGGAGGTTAATAGACAAAAAGAACAACATCAAATAAACGAAATACCAAATACAACAAGAAGTACGAAAACAATTAAAAAATTCCGGTCATTAGGGACCT